>CM022770.1:19085676-19113176 GCA_012411365.1 Ameiurus melas | reverse complement strand
ATCGACATGAGAAAGAGGGCAGTGTGTGTGTGTATGAGAGAGGGAAAGAGCGTCACTATTAAATCGACATGAGAAAGGGGGGCAGTGTGTGTGTGTGCGAGTGAGAGAGAGAGAGAGAGAGAGAGAGGAGAGAGCACAACTGTGTGGAAAAACAGCAGATGTGGAGGGGTTGGACAGCAGAGAAGGAGAGGGGGAACGAAAGAGAGGCGAAAAGAGAGAGCAGTGAAACAAAGAGAGTCCTGAGTCAGCAGCAGATTTCTCCCTAGGCAACTGGGTTGGGCTTCTCCGTCCTTCTCTCTCTCTCTCTCTCTCTCTCTCTCGCTCTCTTTTGCTCAGTCTTGCTCCCTTCCTCCCTCAAGCATTAGGCAGCAAAAGAGGTGGAATAGTGAAAAAGGCCAAAAGGAGACAGAACTCGAGGAAAGTTTTTCATTTGACAGCTGCACATTCATCAGCCTACACTTTGCGTAAAAAGAGGCTTTGACGTTGACGTTTAGCTCTGCGGGATGTTCTTAGCCAGTTAAATTAGCGTGCACTTTATTCCACACTGTATATTGTTTTCTAAAACTATGGTTCGCAAAATCCTTTTTTTTAAAATTCATCCACCTATTTATTTTTATAATCACCCCCACTTCTCCTTTTAACATGTCAGGGCGGGGCCACGGCCAGAGTTTTTCCGTCCAGCAGGTAAGCCCCTCTCAAGACGGCACTTTTTTTTTTCGCTCCGTCCACGTCGAGTTTTTGTTCCGGTGTGTAAGGCGGGCTTTTCATTTGTAAGCCCCGTTCGGTACATATGCCATATCTCGTTTACGTTTACAGCCGTTATGCGTCCTGACATGTCCACGCAGATGAGCGTTTTCATTTATGGCCGTTATGCTGATTAGAAATGTATCGAACGCAGAATTTTACACATCTCACGAGCTCCGCTTTATATGTGCCTTATGTTGCTTTCTTAAATACAGCCGCGTAAAAGTGAAAGGAACACGCGGACCTCCACGGGCAAGCAGGCACACTGGACCTATCCGTTATAGTTGGCAAAGCAGCCGTTCTGGGTGGACTGGTCTTATAAAATGTTTCAATGTGGCAGTTCTCTCGCTGTTGGCGTCTCACTTTTTCTTTTCCCCTTTTCTGTAAGGGTGAAGTGGGGGAGGGTGAGAGAGAGAGAGAGAGAGAGATAAATGACAGCCTCAGACACTGGTCTGCCAGCCCCTCTGGCAGAGTCATTACTCCCTGGGCCATTAAATCAGTACCTTCACAGACAAGGCAAACATGTCAGAGAGAACGTGAGGGAGCAGGAGGGAGGCTTTCAGGGTAAGAAGGAAATTAAAAAGAAAGGGTTAAGGTGAGAGAACGCAAGGCAGCGGATCACAGCATGGGCGTGGTTTCGTGCATATAATAATCATGCATTGTGTACCCGTTTAACTAAAGTCTTTGTTGCATGCAAAGACAGATGACAGCTCTGTTATTTGATGAGGATTATAGTCTATAAGCAAATGGCCGGGTGGTAAAGTGGATTTAAAAACAGATTCTAAAATTATATATGTGTGGTAACATGTCTTTTAAGGATATTTATCACACATCCAGCCTGCAGAGCCGAACTCTTTTGTCTTAAACTTTGAGAGTTGCTCGAGTAAGGAATAACGCACTTCGAGGTGTACGGTTATAGGAAAACGATCAACGACGGGGTGGTGTAAAGCGTCGGGACGCAAAGCCGAGTTTCCGTTAACGCCCGCAATGCTGATTGTTTTCAAATAGCAGCATGTCCTGAAGTGTTTTACTCCTCTTATACCACACCATAGTCAGCCAATGTGAATCTTTTTATTTTTTATTTTTATTAAATGACAGGTTGTACTTATCCATTCATAGTTACTTTTAATGTGGTCAATGTACATAGCCTTGGTACTGTTATTACATTGATTAAAAAAAATAAAAAAATCAAAAAAGTTACATTTACGGTTGTTTGCAAAGCAAGTCACCAACCTCGGCTTTTTTTCTACGGCTTGTCATGTAACCGGAGATGCCCCGCCCCCACGTCAATGTCGGAAAACTTGATTACTGCTTTACCTCTGACTGTTACAAAGCGCTGACACTGGAGGCTCCTTACAAGAATGTTAAACAAACGCTACAAATGGTTAAAACTACACCATATTAACAATTACACTTTAAAAATCAAATCAAATAAATAAATAAAAAAGAACGGAAAATCTGCTAATGTGGAGCATTCGCCATGCAAATCTGTGTGGAAAGAAAGAAAGCGGTAATTCACACTGGTGTAGTAAAACTGATTTGGTCGCATACTCTGTCGTGTTGATGTGCCGAATCAGAAAAGCTTACTCTGAGATGGAAGTGTAAATGTGCAAAAGAAAGCAAATCTTTGCAGCTTTCCTCCCATCCCCCGTCCTCCCACCCCCCCGCCTCAGCTGCAAATTTGTCTGTGTTTAATTGCTTGGACCGCTTGTGGGGACGTGCTGTTGAAATCCTGCCAGTTATCAACTTGGCAGCGACAGCCCCGTATTAGATTTGTGATTTTTCAGCTTGATAAGCAGAGTATTAATTCGCACTCAAGCGATTTCTTTAATCTCTGATGTAGATTGGCGCAATTTCTATCGCCACAGAGCAAATGTGAGACAAACGATCTGTGGCTGCTGTTTGATTGCCGTAGAGTTACCTTTTAGCCTTACTGAATACATTTCGTCTTGCTCTCCATTTTGATAGAAGTTTTGGCTTCGGGATTGGGCCGGACTCCTGGCCTATTCTCTTCCTCACTTAACCCATGAATCAACTCCTGGATGCGAAACGCTGCCAGCTGTGTTATTATCAAGGGAGAGAGGAACGTGAAAGGAAAGAAAGCCTACGTGTTGAAGCTTAACTTTTTCCCTCGGGCCCAGACTGCTATTTCTTAACACCACACGGACAGCGACAGCTCCGACGTTTGACACTGATTAATTCATTAGCTGCTTTCCCAAAGGCCGTCATTTGCTTGTCGTGTTTGCGCGCACAGCTAAGTAATGAGCTGCTCATGTAGCTGTCTCTTGGGGTGGGAGTGGCTGTCTGTCTTTCTTTTTCTAAAGCAGTGTAAAATGCAAGCCATCTTAATTTATTTACTTAAGATTAATCTCATGCTTAATTTAACTTAATTAAATGGCTTTACAAAGCGCCCGGAGGACTTCTGCGTTTGTTGTCGTTGTGATCGCTGGAGATTTAACATTAGCAGTCACTGGAATTTAAAGTGAAACAGGACGAGAGCTGAGAAACAACTGCATGACGACGCATGTATGATGCTACTATACCATACGATTCCACGTGAAACGTAGCATTAAACAGAGTTTGCGCACAAAACGTAGCATTAAATGGACTTTCCGCAGGGAACGTAGCATTAAACGGACTTTTATAAATGGATTTAAAATAATTAATAAAATATCTGTTTGTTGGCAAATTGCTGTGGAGAAAGGGGAATAAAACACTCTCATTGATTATTTTCCTATAAGAGCACGTACCAATGTGTTTTAGTCCTTACATATTAGATAGTAATCATATATACTGTAGTTTTTATACTGTGCACCTACAGGAATCGTGTTTGTATTTTTATTTTTTTTGCTGTTCCTAACAACCATTTGAGTGTTACTTGGCAAATCTTTTCTTGTAAAAGGACTTGAAAAGTCATCGTGCTTATATTGTCCCCTCACGCTCCCATACAAACAGCTGGACGATCGACCGGATTCAGGGATGTGCTGCGCGTTACAGTGGATGAAATTTAATTCCTTCTGGACTCTCGTTGCTCAGAGCTGTTCCAGTTCTTCTCACACTACGATTCATCGCTGAGAAGATCGAACCCGCTTGAACACTTCGGCGAAAATCGCAAGACAAGGAAGTCGCAGTGGAAATCGTATGATGAGCCGTTCCAGGATTGTTCACTACAGCGCTTGTACAATATCGGGAGATTCCACCAAGTGAAGCTAATACACCCAATGTCAGTTAAACCTTCTAACCTAATGCACCCACCCCACCCCACCTCCCCCACTCAGGCCTGACCTTTGGTCTTTGACCCACCCGGGGTTTAATTTTTCACCCCTTTGGCAGCCCTCCAGGGGCCTCCCTTAATTTAGCCTTCACCCTTGACAGAGAGGAGAGCAAAAGGCCAGGCTGCGCTCATATTGTTTTTGGAGAGCGGACCTGTTTAGTATTACACATGCGTAATAAAGGTCTTCTAGTTCATACTTAATAGTGTAGTTATGTTCTATAAACGTGCACCATCGGGAGAGAAGGCAGGCGCTGTTCTGTTTCACGTCCACATTATTGAACGTTGCGTTTGTTGGTGCTATTCTTCACCACGCTGTCATTCATTCCGTCCTACCAGTTGTCCAGTACACTGCTAGTACACCGCACAATACTTTGCCACGTTCTCACTGAGGAACTCACTGCGATACAAACGTCGCAACGAGTAAACGTGAGGGTTGGAGCGAACGTGAGTATCGAGCATGACTACGAACATGAGGCACAAAAGACCGAGCTAGGCCGTGATTCTGCGCTTAGCCGAGCTGTGCTGCGTGCAGTGGTGCTAATTGAATTCTGCTGGCCAGCGCACAGCTGGGCATTGCTGATGAGTCCCAGGAGAGCGGCCATGTGTGGATGGTTACAGTGTTGAGACTGAAGCCGAGCGTATAGCCATGTGAGGATCATTACCTCTTCTCTCTCTCTCTCTCTCTCTCTCGTGCTCTCGTTTTCCCTCTTTGTCTTACCTCTTCCTGTTAGCTCACGTATTAGTGTAGAGATATTTGCAAGTCATAGCACAGCACTATTGAATTCTGAAGAACTGATTGGTCAGAAGGTGTTGATTAATTTTCTGTAACAGCAGCTCTGAGCATGGTTTCAGCATGCAAAACAAATGACATGTTTATATTAATTAGTTCGTTTTACGTTATTGTTGCTATAGTAACAACTCGCACAATGACTTGCATGGTGGATGATCACATATATGTCTAATAATAAGTAAGTAAGTAAATAAATAAGCATTTGTTATTTACAAGAGAACACATCACTGACATGGTAAAAGTTTCCGTAAGGAGATGATTATTTGACATTTAAGGAAGGAGTCTCCAGTGTCAGTGCTTTGTAAAAGTTAGTCATTTTTCCACCATAGCAAAGTCTTTGGATTTTTCTCTGTAACATGACATGGGTTTTTTTTTTTTTTTTGCTTCATCAACTTTAAGAAAGAGAAGCATCTATTTACAACTACTATAGCAAAAGTGATAACACGAACTAACTTCCAAAACCTCTCCAAAACATTCCTAGAGCATTCGAATGTAAACAACAATTCACCGAACCGGAGAATGCGTTTATAAAATAAACAAATAACGTTCTGTACCACAACTCAGTCTGGCTTTAGGTTCAGTATCTTGATGTTTTCACTATCCCATATAAAAAAAAAAGGTAAATCACTACAAACCAATTCCACATGACTGAGGATGCACCCTGTTTCCTAAGCATCTCTTTATCTTCATGTGGATTTGATGATAGAACCGCAGCCGCCCTGTTACCCGTGCGGTAGTTGAACACGTTCGTCTGCAGTTGTCGATGTTTTAGCGCAAATACATTTTTGTTATGAAATCCTCTCAACGGTCTGTCGTTTGGCCCGAACGACGAGCTCGTACGCAAGCCACGAGTATGTTTTGATGGACGAAAGTGTCGCTTCGGTCAGGTTATATGGATGAGGTTTTGTTTAGACACGAGCTACACGAAAGACGCACGCACACACACCCAGCTCCTGAGTTATTGTAGCACTGTGCGTGAACTTCAGAATGCCCTCGCTGGAGTGGACGTACTGCCAAAACAAAGAGAGTGGGAGTGAGAGGAGGGGTTAATCGAGAGGTTTTGGACAAAGACAATGAACTACGACTCCACTTCTTACAAGCCTAATCTGTTTTATGACACAGTTGCTTTGGCAGCACTTAGAAGTCAAGTAATAATCGCTTTGTATTCTGCTGCGAAGCCAAGAGACTTTTGAGAAGGAAAACTTATTTACTGCGAGGGCTTTAGGAGACACGAGATTCGTAATGGAGCCGAACTGCGCTCGCATCATCGCGGAATGCCCAGACACGACTCTGATAAATCTTATCATCCGAGAATGGATATTTGATGTCTGTGGTTGGCTGCATCTTTATGAGGCTTACTGTGCGTGGGTCTGCGGGACTCCTCTCTCTCTCTCTCTCTCTCTTTCAGATATTGGATAGAGAGATAGAAGGATAAAGCATGGCAGTGAATCTCGCTGAGATTAGGCAAGCTCAGACACGGCGGTGCCATGGGACGTTTCAGAGCAGGTCTTTTTTATGGGCTGGAGCGCTCGTTGCGTTTGATAGTGTGTAATTTAAACGCAGTGGGTCAGGCTTTATTATAAAGCTCAGTACATTAGATGCACGTCGTCTGGGCCGGCGCAGCAGTTGACATGCTGTCTGCCAACCCCCCTTAGCTGTGTTTTGTTTTTCATATTAGTTTAGGTCAGGCTGGGGTTCTGCTCCTTTCACTTCAACACACACACACACACACACACTTATGCACTTTATCCCAAGCCTCCTCTGGCATTATCTAAGAATAAAAAATAAACAGCTTAAAAAGCCGTTACTGATTCCACAGGGCCTTCTTTTTCGAGGTCTCACTTCTTGCCAGCTTGAAATCTTTAAACAGCTCGATCTTACGACAACCAAGTGTGGATAGACACAACCTGAGAAGTGCGTGTACGCACGTGTCCTGCAGTTTCCGTACCGTATCCTAGCAGATGTTTTTACTTTTGACTTTAACACACACACACATGCATCCTTTCACCAATAAATAAGAAATAAATACCGATACATGACTAGAAATCATACGCTTTAATAATTATCGTGGTGATGTATCACTGGCTGTTTTGGTAAGGATCGTGTGTGAAATGTGAAACGTGAACTATGAAACCTAGGTTACATGCTAGCAACATATGGCTCATAAACTGTCACTGAACACTTAATCCTGCAAAAGACATTCCAAAAATAACAGCTTATATAATGGCTTAAACACCATGTTATAAGCTTGTGCTGAAAAAGCATTGAAATAAAAGGAATTCATGGAACCCATGATGGTAGGGCATTAAAACATTAGCATGATGTTGTGTTTTTTTTTAAACGAATCATTCTAATGTTAGTGTTTTTATAGTATGAACTCATTCACAGGGGCGTGTATGACGGGCACGTCACATAACCTAAGACTAATAATCATATTAAAAAAACAATGTTGTTGTTTAGCAAAGTAAAACCTTTAATCATTTATGTGGTGACGTTGAGTCTTGGTTGTGCTTTGGGACGTTTATCAGCACAGGAAAGTCTTTAGGACTGAGGAGTTCATGGTTTCCGGTTTCTCTGTAAAATGACGAGCTGGATTTTTTTGAGCGTGAGAGAGAGAGAGAGAGAGAGAGAGAGAGACAGCGCGAGGCTTTTTAAGGGAAGGACTGTTTATCGCGACAATAACATGAGTAAGGACAAGAACTAACTTATCTCTCTGACGTTCCATGATGTTAAATCTATCTATAACATGTTAAAATGCACATAGTTTTGTACATTTAAAAAACGAAACCTTAATTAACCCTCCCGCCCCTTTCCCCATGAACATTATTTTTTGTATAACTGCACGGTCTGTAGTGTGTTGGAAAATGCGCCCTGCTCAACTGCAAAAATTGTTCAGGAAAGGTTTGAAGAACATGACAAAGAGTTCAAGGTGTTGACTCGGCCTCCAAATTCCCCAGACCTCAATCCGATCGAGCATCTGTGGGATGTTCTGAACAAACAAGTCCGATCCACAAGTCACCTCACAACTTATAGGACTTTATGGATCTGCTGTTAACATCTTGGTGCCAGATACCACACCTCGACGGGTCAGAGCTGTTTTGGTGGCACAAGGTGGATCTACATAATATTAGGCAGGTGGTTTTAATGTTAATGGCTGATCTGTGTATATTATGTGTACAATCATTTTCTCAACTTATTAGACCCATAGAGCTTTCACATATAGGATTCAAGCTGACATTGATTTATATGCGAGTTACTGAGGTTTGATTTAAACTGCTTCAAATCAAGCGAAAAGGGAAAATCTCTACTAACTATAAGAACCCAATAATAAATATAATAACCTGAATAAAGCCAGAATTTAATTCACACCACTGTAACTGAATGAAAAAAGCACTGACCACCACTGTTATGCATCACAGGGCTCGCTTTAAGGACCGTGGAACAACATATAATATATATTGATAAGCAGAGAAAAGTCCAAAAATACACTTTTAGATGGGGTATCGGTCTCCTGTATGCGCTATGATACATTTTCAACACAGCAGCCAAAAATCCCACAAATACGTTGATTTTATGAAATATGACGTAACTGTGAACTGAAAAGTCTGGTTTATATTTAAGGGTCAGTTGTTATTACGCTGCAGCAGTTTATGTGATCAAAGCATTTTGCCATGGGCTGACATGAGTGTGAAATTTCTGTTTGTGAGACTTTTGCACAGTGAATAATGTAAAAGTATTCAACAGCAAGTGGAACATGTAGAACTGTACCATTAACCACGTGATTGAAAAGCACAACAACTTGCACACTGATCGGAATAAGATTTTAGCAGAAACCACGTTTCTTCAGGTGGACGCTGAGTCCATCAAGCTGAATTCATCCCTCCCACTCAACCAACCCCAGCTCTCAGGGGTCAGTGCAAAGCGACATTTACAAGCTCCCCTAATTTACTGAGAGATTGATGAGGAGACTCCCTCTTCTTGACACCCCCCCTCCCCCCACCACCATCCCCCAACTCTCTCCTCCTACTCCTTTTGCTCACACACTTTAGACTTACTCTCACTTTCTTTTTCTGTCCGAGTCTGTAGTGTGATGAGAGTGGCTTGGACAGGGCCACTGAGATAAGAAATCAACAACCCAGGCCTAAGAATCATAAACCATGCTGCTTTATAACTAGTTATAACCCAAAGCCGAATGACGATCACTTCCTGTTGGTTTAAATCTTTTGTGAAATGTTGCACTTTAAAAACAATGGAAAAACATGTTTTATTTCTACATGAATGGAAATAACTTTCCCTACCAGGAGGGGGCAGTGGTCTATATTTGTGATCAACTAGAAAGAAGTATACGTTCCATCTCGTACACGTGTGGTTTACCAGAATCTTCTGTAGTGCCATAATATTTTGCTGACTTTGTTTATACCAAACTGTAATCTGCGGTTTGAGATGTAGCTAAACAAACTACTCTAGCTACCATTTTTACACCACTCTGGCTCAGCTTTGTCGTATATTTCTTCTACTTGGCAGACACTAGAGCAACTTTCATTTATCTCATTTATACAACTGAGCAGTTGAGGGTTAAGGGCCTCGCTCAAGGGCCCAGCAGTGGCAGCACTAGGGTTTGAACTCATGACCTTCCGATCAGGAGGCTAATGTCTTAACCATTGGGGCACGAGGAAGGAGACAGCCTGGACGGGGTGCCAACCCATCTCAGTGCACATAGACACTATGAACAATTTAGAAATGCCTATCAGCCTACGATGCATGTCTTTGGACTAACTGGAGTACCCAGAGGAAACCCACGGGGAGAATATGCGAACTCTGCACATTCTGGGCAGAGGTTGGATTTGAAGCCCCAAGCCCGGAGGTGCGAGGCACATGTGCTAACCACTAAGCTACCTTTCTGCTTCTGAGGGTGAGGGAGCAGGAAAGAAGTCACTTTAGTTTCTGTGGTTGGGGTAACAATGGAGCTGATGTAAACAGACTGCTAATTCTGAACTGACATCACCTCGATATACAAATGTATAGGAAATAAAACGCTTTATAGGAAAACAATCAGTGAAGTGGTATGATGTGGCCTGCCACTAACTAGGAGGTAATGTTGAAACCTGGAAGTGAATTGTTTTCTTATAACAGCACATCCTGAAGTATTTTATTTATTCTTCTTATACCACAGCAATTTGCCAAAGATAATGATTTCTTGTGTACTAATGCATTTTAACCATTTATAGTTTTAATTGAATGTTGTAGAACATCTGCAAAACAAATTAGTTCCTTTTATCACTTACGTTATAGAAGCTATAAAGTTTGGTTTCCTCAACAGTCTCTCTTTTCTCTCTGTCTTTTGGTTATTTCGACCAAACAACTCAGTTTGTCATGTTACTGAGAAGCCAAAAAGTGCAAAATCCCCTGTCCCAAAAACTTTCCAGTGGCGGAGAACGTACTTTCTGACTGTTACTCTGGAGACTCCTTCTGTAAATGTTCTAAACATATACAGCCCCCGCCAAAACTATAGGAACAGGAGGGCCAATTCAATTTTTTGTGCTACACACCAAAGACCTTTGGGTCTGAGATCTAAAGATGGATATGAGATGAGAGTTTAGGATTTCAGCTTTTACTTGCTGGTATTTAGATATAGATGAGTTGAACGACATAAAACATAGAACCGTTATTATCAGACCACCTCATTTTTAAGCGAGCAAAAGTATAGGAACAGACGAGTCTTGAAGCAAATTAAAAGTAATTAGCATTTTCTGTTTGGTTGCATATCCCGTGCTCGCAATAACTGCATCAAGCCTGTGACTCACAGACATCACCAAACTTTTGGTTTCTTCTTTTAGGTTGCTTATCCTTTTTTTATCCGTCTTTTACCGCAGCCTCTTTCAGCTTTTGTTTGTTTTAGGGCGTTTCTCCCTTCAGTCGTTTCTTCAGGAGATTAAATGATTCTCAGTAAGGTTAAGGTCTGGTGATTGACTTGGCCAGTCTAAAACCTTCCACTTTCCCCCCCTGATAAAGTCCTCCGTTGAGATGAATTAGCCTTGCTGTTCCAATAGTTTTGGAGGGGGATGTACCTCCACCATAGCAATTATTATACTTTTTACTTTGTTAAACAAGAACATGTTTTTATCTGATTATCATTAGGCTTAGATTGTGTAGATCGTCCAAACCCCCCATGTAAACGAGTTGTTACTATAGCAAAGAAATCATATTAGAACAAGCACAAGCCAGCACTATTGTCAGAGCTGCTATTACAATATAGAATATATCAACAGTTTCTGACCAATCAGATTTGAGAATTCATGACAGAAGCTTACAGTGGGATACTAATTTTGACCAGGTGATCACGTGTGTATAAGTAAGAGTATGTACAGTGCATGTATATTTCCATTTACTGTTTTATAAGCTAAAGTCACAAGGCGCTTTTGTGTTCAGCAAGTGGCAAGGACAGTATCCCCCCCACCTCCCTGAAATTTACAGACTGTTGCATGTTCCGAGCCCGAATTTTGATTTATTCCTCAGCCACACCATTCCGCTCTGTAGCCCGTAAAGTACCAGGTGAGTTTTCAGAGATGCTTTGTACACGTACACCCTCATTGCTTTACACAGAGACACCAGTGTATTTGAAATGGTGTGTGAGCTGTTTTCGACTCAAGGTTTGAATGAAGATGGCAAGAGGAGCTATATAAAACGTGTAGCTGTGCATTGCATGGCAAGTTTGGTGTGCGCACACATGTAAGCATTGTATTTCCAAATGTGTGTGCGCCAGCTGGGCTTCTCTGGCCAAGCTCTCCTAATTTATACCACTAGACTAGCGCAAGCCTCCCCTCCGCCTGACAGTATGTGTAAACACTACCCGTGTGTGTGTGTGTGTGTGTGTGTGTGTCAAATGCCACCCCGCCGATTAGCATCTCGTGAGGAGAAGCAGAGCAGGCTTCTCTCGGTCAGCACAGACATATTTAACGTGGCTGATGTAATGGGGCTGAATCAGCAGATAGTTCTACAGGGAGCCATTAGACTCCAGCATGTGTCATTAACCCCTTCTTCACTCACTCACTCTCTCTCACACACACACACACACAGTCCAGGTGGAGAGAAAAGGACAGAGGAATGGATTTAAGTTTGAATGTAGTTCATACGTCTGCTCTGTCATCGTTGTTCTGAAAATATTCTTTCTTAATTTCATTTTCTGTTTATTCAGAATACTCATTTACTGAGTCTGAGTAAAACAATATTGGAGTTATATAGGATAAATATGGTTTGGCTAAAGGGCAGTGCTTAAGTATAAGAGGAATAAAACAAAACACTGACATGCTGTTATAGAATATATATATATATGTGTGTGTGTATATGTATATGAAAAGATATAATCAAATATTTACAAAAATGTGACAACACAAAAATGTGAAGAAATGACACTTTGCTACAATGTAAAGTAGTGCGTGTACAGCTTGTGTAACAGTGTAAATTTGCTGTCCCCTCAAAATAACTCAACACACAGCCATTAATGTCTAAACCACTGGCGACAAAAGTGAGTACACCCCTATGTGAAAATGTCTAAATTGGGCCCAAAGTGTCAATATTTTGTGTGCCATACAAGTCCCTATGAATAAGCTGTTACCATAGAAACAATAACATATTACTAGGAGCACCTTAATTTAAACCTGACATACCGTCAGACCCATTGGAATAGGAAATGAATCAACACCTTCCAACTAATCAAACTGCAGGGAACTGAGATTGAAGAATACTTTTGTGGATTTCAGCTTCATCTCTGCTCATCACATTTGTAGCATGTGTGATTACCATGAATAAGAATTTTTATGCCTTTTCCTGTACTACGGGGGGGGACCATCCTTGTAATGGAAGTCTAAGGGCAGTTGTTGCACTCTGTTAATAAACCTTTATAATGTGATTATAAAGCAGTATAAAACTGTTCGACTCCATGCACCTTTAGGAAGAGATGGTAAAAGGATTAGGATTTGGATTTTTATTACAGCTTTACCGCACGCCAAAGATCTTCCGGCCTTATAAACGTCATAACATCCGGGCCACAGATCGTGGCTTCGGCGTATTGTTCCTGGTCTTAAAGGGAAAAGAAAAAACGAAGGGAGAGAATGAAAGCGAGAGAGCACCTTTGAGTTGGAGTTTACAGCCCTTTCCTTTCCTCTCTCACTCTAATAAGACTACAGCGTGGAGAAGCAGCACCTGCCAATCTTAATGGCAAACGTATGTGCAGTGAGAGAGTAAAAAAAAAAAAAAACAATGCAAAGGAAGGAGGCTCCCCCAAAAGAGGGCAGCAGCGTTGACAAAGAGAGACAAAGTCCTGTGTGTGTGCATGTCTATGTGTGCGTGCATCTGTGTGCATTTTATTTGTGCATTTGGCATTTAAGACTCTGGAACATATACAGAGTTTGGAAGAAGACGCAGATTCGGATCCAGATAATAAAAGTCTAAGTAGCTGTGTATGTCCCTGTGGTTAAAGTGAAGCTCAGCCCTGAAGTGTGTAAAGCTCTGAGCTATAAACTCATTTCCAGACTTCTGAGTTGCGGTTCAAATTGCACTTCGAGTATAATCAGTCAACATCCTCGACACGTACAGCTTACATATTATTAATGTTTAACTTGTATATTACTGCAAGCAAAGGAGAAGATATGGAATTATAGGATGGTTAGAGGGGACATACAAAGGGGAAGGGAAGTTAAGTAATTTCTGAGAAAAACATTATATGGTGATGAAACGATCCTGGAAGCACTGTGCGTTATTTTGTGAAAGAAATAAATATATGCAACATATATAAGTACAGTTACGGCTCAAATATCTAACTATAAAAATATATCTGGTCTTTAAGGAACAGTGTCGTGTAGGTGTGTAAAGGTATCATCGATGGCACGTGTTCCAAGCATCCGTTTTTCAGCAGACATTAGCTGTCGCTTGCTTCTGTCATTTGCTTTGTTGCTTTGCTGTCCAGACTGTGCCACATATGTCTGTGGTTGGGAGATAGCAAAATTGACCGTGATGTCTGGGTGGGAGGGGTCTCATACACTCGCTCCCCTGTCAATCATAGTAACACTTGCCAATCATGAGTATCTCTGAGCTTATGTATGTGGAAGAGGGCAAATAACACTTTCCTCCAAGTGTGTTAGACTGCCCTGTGACACAGTATGAGCAGCAGTTCGAAAGGAAGTGGCTCGCACTTGTACGGAAACACATGTAAGCCAAATTAGGGAGAAAAAACGTTTTCTACTCACATACTAATGCAGAGAACATCAAATGAACATCTAAAGATGCTTTCACAACTGTTAGACCATTTGGCAAATCTGAGGCAAAGCAAAAAAGCTACTTTCGGTTTGTTTTTTTTGGGGGCGGGACAAGGCGGCTTAGTGGTACGTACGTTTGCCTCGCATCTCCGGAGTTGTGGGTTTGATTACTGCCTCCGTTCTGTGTGTGAGAGCGCCTTTTTCCCCCTTTTTCCCCCTTTTTTCCTTTTTTTTTTTTTTCCCCCCCCCACCCAGACATGTATTGTAGGCTGATTTTGGCATTTCTAAATTGTTTGTAGTGTGTGAATGAGTGTGTGTGTGTGTGATTGTGCCCTGCAGTGGGTTGGTACCCCATCCAAGGTGTCTCTCGCCTTGTGCACTGCATTCCCTGGGATAGGCTCCCTGCGACCCTGTATAGGATAAGAGGTATGGAAAATGTATGGATTGGTTTCACATTAAAAAAAACAAGTTGGTTGAGGGACATGTAGGGCTGGAAATGTTTTCATTCATTAGTCAGATATACGGTGATCGAAAAAGGTCAACGAAGCACTGTAGGAGCTAAACCCATACAATGATGGCTTAGTTGTGCCTCCCCTTGGCTAGCGACACTAAACTAGCCTAGTTAGAAAAGTTTATATTTTATTGGTCTGGTAGTCCTACAAACAGTGACAACACAGGCGAGTGTCATGATAGATCCGACTTTTTCTGATCATTGACGCGTGCTAAAATTACTGAAAGAACCATGAGTTTGACTATGTAGTGTATTTTGGAAGGTTTGATAGGTTTTTTGAAAGTAAAGGAATTAGTAATCTGATTACTTTTTACATGCAGTAATCAGTAATGTAATCAGATTACAATTTCAAAGTAGTATTCCGTAGCGGATTTTTGAGTAACTTACCCAACACTGCTCAGACCCGACTGCGATTGCTTTGTTCTCACCTGCCTGAAAGGACCACATCGATGAAGAAAACACTCCAGGGTTTGATTCGTATGAACTAAACCCTAAGAGTGAAATCTGTGGTGTGCCTGAAACCTTTGGCGCACACGGTCTTGGATTCCAAAGGCTTTTTAGTTTCCATATTCTAGAGTTTAGGAGTTGATAAAGTGAGTGGGTGGAGATGATCTGAGATGACCTCACATTTCTCCAACCACAAAGTTGTGTTTCATAAATCGACCTAAACCATAAAGCTTTCCACCCGACATGACAGATGAACACATGTAGACGTGCTGCTTTACCTGTCATGTTATATGGGGGTCCACCGTCAACATTTTTCAGGTTACGCACAGTAGTAGCACTGTTTATACGTTCTTTTTCGAGCATTCACTTTTGTAGTATGGTAAAGTATGTACTCTTGGGTACTTCATAGGCTTTTGTTCCCA
Organism: Ameiurus melas; assembly: GCA_012411365.1. Lineage (NCBI taxonomy): Eukaryota > Metazoa > Chordata > Actinopteri > Siluriformes > Ictaluridae > Ameiurus > Ameiurus melas. The sequence continues at coordinate 19,097,734 of CM022770.1, read as the reverse complement.
AGTCCCAGTTTAACACAGTACAATGGACAGTATAGTGTTCCTCATAAACTAATTAGATTTTACTCCTTTGGCAGATGACTATATTTAGTGTGACTTAAGGGTCCTGGTCAGGAGCAGCCTGGCAGTGCTGAGGTTCAAACTCTCATCCCTCGACTTCTAGCACACTGGCAGCATAATACTTTTTTGCTCCCAATAAACATAATTGTAAAAATAATTACAAAAAAAATGCTGCAATACCATTTTTACTGTTTATTTTAATAACAAAATGCTAGCTGTAAACCTATGAAGCAAAGATTCTACATTTATTTTTCATTTTAATGTTATACAGTGTTGCCTGAAAGTTTGTGAACCCTTTAGAATGTTCTACATTTCTGCATAAATATGACTTAAAACAATAACATTTTCACAAAGGTCCTCAAAGTAGATAAAGAGTTCCTAATTAAACAAGTGAGACAAAAATATTGTACTCGGTCATTTATTTATTGAGGAAAATGATCCAGTATTACATATCTGTGAGTGGCAAAAGTATGTGAACCTTTGCTTTCAGTATCTGGTGTGACCCCCTTGTGTAGCAGTAACTGTAACTAAACGTTTCCGGTAACTGTTGATCAGTCCTGCACATCGGCTTGGAGGAATTTTAGCCTGTTCCTCAGTACAGAACAGCTTCAACTCTGGGATGGTGGTGGGTTTCCTCACTTGAACTGGTTGCTTCAAGTCCATTTCTATCGGATTAAGGTCAGGACTTTGACTTGACCATTCTGAAACATTAACTTTATTCTTCTTGAATCATTCTTTGGTAGAAAGTCTCGTGTGCTTAGGGTCGTTGTCTTGCTGCGTGCCCCACTCACTCTTGAGGTTCAGTTCACAGAGAGATGTCCTGACATTTTCCTTTACAGTTCACTGGTATACCTCAGAATTCATTGTTGCATCAATGATGGCGAGTCGTCCTGGCCCAGATGCAGCAAAACAGGCCCAAACCATGATGCTACCACCACCATGTTTCACAGATGAGATAAGGTTCTTATGCTGGAATGCAGTGTTTTCCTTTCTCCAAACATAACGCTTCTCATTTAAACCAAAAATTCTATTTTGGTCTCATCCACCCACAAGACATTTTTTTCAATAGCCTTTGTGACCTTGTGGACTATTACACATCTTTCTCTTGGAGTGATCTTGTACTCCAGTCATCTCTGATTAAATGATAACAATTACACATGGTCATCTCTGCCTGAAATGCAATGAGCAGCAGCTACGCTAATCCTTCTCCAGTTGTTTCCTGTTCCTACCTCGGGATGCCCATCAGTGAATGTGCCAGTTCCAGCTCAGAACCAGCCTTGGATCTTAACATCATATAGCCACTGTTGGAAAGGGGGTCAAATATTCAGAAGATGCTGGAAAAGCAAAAAAATGTACAGGAGCTGGAGGATTTTTCTGAAGAACTGCAGAAGTTTAACTGCTCAGGACAAACAATGGACTCATGAACAACTCTCACAGAACATAAAAACAGTCGTTGATCATCCAGGTATTTAACAAAAAAAGAAAAACGAACAAGAGCTTTCTGTAAGTGAAGGTTTATTTAACATTCATGGAAGGAGTCTCCACTGTCAGTGTTTCTGCCACAGACTCTTTCCAGTTTCTCAGTATCACGACAAACTGCGTTTTCTTTGTCATGTTCACTTCAAGAAAGAGAAGAACGTAAGCGATAACACGTCACAGTAATGTTCCACAATTTTAAATGTAACCAGAAATGGATAAAAATACGTCTGTAATGAATTCAAACTTGTACTAGTTGATTATGCTGTTTTGTAAGAGGAATAAAACATTTTTGCAAGTGCTATTATAGGAAAACGAGCACCTGGTAGTTTGGAAACAGTAACTCTGATAAAAGTGAAGCTTTGAGGCATTATTGGAGTTTCTAAAATTGTCTAGCAACTTATAAGAACAATTATAATGATTTATGAACGTGGGCTTTCATAAATGCGGCCTTGAATTTTTCCAAATGACTGGATTTCAATACAAATCAATACAAAGTGTTTTAGACTTTTTTTTGTGTCTAAACATACTTAAATAAAGGCCATTGAGAAGATGAAGCTTATTTGCAAGAAATAATGGAAATAATCTCCCTTGCACAATAGTCTTCTTACTCGTAAATCCTGCCAGTGAGTTAGGATGTGTGTACTTTATGAGCCAAGCCCAATTCTGAGTCGGGCTAATAAGGGAGTTTTTCCTCTGTTCGTCACGTATGAATAGACGTTCAATAACCACCCCACGGTCGCAGTGAGCACGCGCGTGAGCATTGTAAATATGACACGATTATTCATTACTCCTCAAATTCCCTTCCTGGGGATTTTTAGTAGTTGGGGGGAAAAAAATGGAAGGAAAAAAATGTCTGATGGATGTAAGAGCAAATTTATCTCGACCCCTAATGTGGTGGAACACGGCCCTGGAGTAACACGCATAGACGCGCTTAAGAAATATATTCAAATAATGATGACATAGTATAGGACTGCAGAAGAAAAGACGTGAAAGGAGTGTAAGTGAGAAGGCGAGGCTGATCCGAGGTCGTGTAGGGGACACTGGGACAGGAGGTTAGGAGCGCTTTTGTCCTGTCTTCCACGTGGAAAAGCTACACACACACACTAACTAAATAAGAGTGCTGGTCAGGATTATCCAGTTGCACCGGAGGCCATTATTATTGAACATCTGTCTGATTTAAATACTCGCCTCAGGCAATGCACACATTCATACTGTACACTCTGACTCTTTTATATGCACACGTCCCGTCCTCTTGTACTTTCCAGACACACACACATACACGCTTCTATCTCGTGCAGCAGGAGTCTAATAGCACAATGTGTTAGAAGCATTAAGCGAGCACAAATCCAAAAAGCGCTCCTCGGCCCGCTATCATGTGTCTTGGCTCATTGCAGTCTGGTGTATACATTGTGCTCCATCTGTGAGTCACCCGTCTCCCCCAGAGAGCTCTAAAGCCTGGCCACGCCGCCGTGTTTGCAGAAGAATAGACGGAGCACTATTATTTTTAAATGCTTTCGTTTCGTGGCCAGCAGAGCAGGTCCAAGCTGAGCGCGGCCCTTGTTTTGAAAAAGGTATATAAGGGTAAACTTCAAACGTACCGGTTTTTGGAGCAGCCGAGGCTGTTTTATCTTTGCTTTCCTATAAACCCCCCCAACTCCTCAAGAAATCATTTTGAGCACACGCTTTTTAAAAAACATTTTTACAAGAAGGGAGAAAATAAAAATAAAGAAAGAAGTGAAAGAATCCACCTCCTTTTGATATGAGCGCTTGGATTTAATTTGATTGGATGAAAGTGATACGTTTTTGCACAAGGGAGGAAGTTGACTTAAGGAAAGCTTCTATTTTCGACACCGCTCGGCTTTAAATAGAGGCCCAGGTGATCAAACGGCTCTATTTCGGGCTGTCAAGTGCAACCTTTCGCCTTGATTGACCAAAGGAAATAACTCCTCACCTCAGGATCTGAAATTAAAACAGACTCCTCCTTGTGCGCTAATACCTTCTGTGAAGCTAGCAATTTTATTTTTGTGTGGTAAACGTGTGTGTGTATATGTATGTATGTATGTATATATATATATATATATATATATATATATATATATATATATATATATATATATATATATATATATATGTGTGTGTGTGTGTGTGTGTGTGTGTGTGTGTGTGTGTATACCTGTGTGTGTGTGTGTGTGTGTGTGTGTTTTTCCACATTTCCTTCCTCTCCTCTGGCAGGTCCAGCCACCTGCACACACTAAAAAAAAGCGCTGACTTGGCAAGGTCAGGGGTCATGAGATGGATGTCAGAGGTGTTTGCGGCTGAGCAGCACATCGGGGAATGCCGGTGTGCCGACTACAGAGAGGGGGTTTGTTTCAGTGAGAGAGGGAGCGAGGCTAAAGAGAGCGAAAGTTCTGTGAAAAAGAAGGATGTGAGAATATCTAAACACCGAAGAGCGATAAATGGAAGTTGAAAAATAACAGAAAAGAGCCGGTTTGCCTCCCACATACGCTTTTGACTCATTTATTACCCACTTGCTGTACTATATAATCATGTAAGGAATAGCTACATCACCACTCCATTTGAACATGAAAGTAGCGTGTATTACAGGGGGGGGGAAAGAGAAAATTCTTTATCTTTTTCAGTTGACCGAATTTTGGCCTCTTGAAACCCCTGCTTTCCGTCTTGAAGCGAAACTATTCTTTCCTTCTCCTTAAAATGTCTAATGTAGGCTCGAACGTGGTCTAAATATAATCCGTAAACACCACAATTACACAAGTGTCTGCAGAGCGCCTCCGAAGTTGGCGCTCGAATCCAAGCTAACAATAGATAGAGCCTCAGAGCTGAGAGGGAACTGCGATCTATAGCACCTGAAACCAGAGGCTGGCTAACAGAGCCGAGCCTGTTTTCAGCAGTCCTCCATAGCCGAGCAAGGGAAACGAGGGAGAGAGGAGAGACAGGTGAGCAGGGCGAGAAAGGGGTTGGATTTCCAGTGGTTCCAGTTTGTAAAGTCTTTGCTTCTTGTGTGTTTTAATAGAGGAACAAGAACGATAGTGGAGAGCAGCTACACACTCTGCTCATACAGAGTGTGTGTGTGTGTGTGTGTGTATGTGTGTGTGTATAATAATATATATATATATATATATATATATATATATATATATATATATATATATATATATATAATATAACTGAGGGCCAATCATGTGGCGTCTTAGTTTATCACTACCACTGGCTTCCCGTTAACTTCAACTTTGTTGAAACGTGATACATGCTGTAGCCCTTCACTATCCGAATTTACTGATCCGAATCATAGGTTGCTGCATTCGCTGGTTGCGTAACAGTAGCTATGTTTGCATTCAGCCTAGTGAGCTATTAATCATCCAACGGACAGCTCAGAACAAATAAGTAAAGAATAAAGCTTGAGCGTGTATGCTGTTATGGGAAAATAATCAACAATGTCAAGCGGAGTTACAACCTTTTACCACTGTAAAAATCCTTGTCATACATGTCCTACAGTTTAGCCAGTTATAGTTACATTCAATGTTGCGGAACGTTGTAGTATTCCCATCACAGCCTCTCTAAAGCAAGTGGATTAATATAAACATATGAGTTGCTTTATATATGAGACCAGCTGTTAGGATATTAATCAGCAGCAATCCTGTCAGGTAACCAGCTTTCTGTGGGACTGAGGTGCATCGGTTTTGCAGGCTAGTTAAAGCATGCTTAGTCACACGCAGATTTGGCACTGTGCACCGTACAGCTGTCCTCCTCAAACGTGGGAGTGTTAATGTTTGGTTCGGCTTGTACGTGAAGTACGCGAGCCCAGCCATTATCTGACCATCCAGTTTTATGCTGTTATATTTATCCAGGGTCACGACCTATAGACATTGTAGAATAAGACACTGCTAATCGTGGACGAAGTAAAAAAAAAAAATTGTCTGAGGAAAGATCATTATTCATGTTGATTACATTTAAGCCTTGGGATTGTGTTATATGTCAGCCTTAAGGACTTGAACCCATTTTAATTTTGTCTCTCTATGTCTTTCTCTGTCTCCGTGCACAGTGGTCATATGCTCTGGAGAAGCCGAACACAGGCAGCGTGTTCAGCCTGGCCTGGTCTGCTGATGGCACTCAGTTAGCAGGAGCATGCGGGAATGGCCAGGTCATCTTTGCTCACATCGTGGAGCAGCGATGGGAGTGGAAGAACTTTGAGATCACGCTGACTAAAAGACACACCATGCAGGTATGCAGCTGTACACATCCCAACACATCCGGGGGGGAATTCTTCCAGCTTTTTGCCTAGCGTTCCCAGGATAAGCTCCGGAACCACTTCGGCCCTGACCATGATGAAGATGAATCCATGAAGAAATGTTATTCTAATCAGGACCTTTGGTCTCTTTAGTGTACATGATCTGAGAGAGTTTGTGTCACAAGCTACAATGGTTCAGACGTGAGCACGTTTGTATTTTTAGTCAAATAATACATGTCCAAGACCTTAGCCCAGCACAAGCATTTCACCTCATGGTTCTTTTGAAAGCTTGCAGAAAAAGGGCTTGTGGTTTGGTCTTTTGTCAGTAGAAAGCATAGTGACTTGGATCTGATCCCAGCTTTTAGTCCAGGACCAGCACAGTTGGCCAGTTTCCCAGATGTAAGACTTGGACACTCTTCATTGTAATACCCCACTGTTATCAGATGGACATCATCACTGGTGTATAAAAAGCTTAAACTCGTGAGACGCTTTACCACATTATACCGAGATAACACACACCACAATCCGTCCCAGGTATCTTCTGCGCTTAACTCGGTCAGCTATTCATGTTATAGAAGATTATGTTCATGTTCTAGCCTTCGTTTCCATCCATGTATGCATTCACATTAACACCAAGAACTTTGCAGTGAACTGGACCGCAGCACTCAGTAGCGTTAACTGACCCGTTTCGCAGCTCCCTGTGAAAAACAAACGCACTGTCATTATTCCTGGCTTGGCTTTGATCGAGGCCTGCACAATGTCAAAGCCCTAAACCCAGCAGCAGCATCCTTCAAAATCCTCCCAGCTGTTCCCAGCTCTCAGACCTGCTGAAAGCTGAAGGAGAGAGGCCTGCGCTTTGTTCCATTGTTTATATATGAAGCATTGTGAGTCAGATTAAATCCCAGCAGTGCAAGTGCTCTCACAGTCCACGAGGAACACAGTTGGCCACTTTATTTCCAGGTGTGGGGATTGGACGGTGCCCATCACAAAATGATATATGAGTCACATTGTGTTAGGAGAATAGACTGTTAAAATGCACTGTGTTATGGGGTATGGTATATAAAACCATTCACGTGTTGAAATTTGGAACATTTTTACCATGTATAGTTCTGAAAACGACATGATTTCCCTAACTGAAACGTGTTTCACGTTTGCATGCATCTCAACTTTTTTTTAAAATCTGGTTACCTCCAATAAATAAATATATAAATATGGTAAATGTGCACTTATATAGCGCTTTTATCCAAAGCGCTTTACACTGTGTCTCATTCACCCATTCACACACTCACACACCAATGGTAACAGAGCTGCCATGCAAGGCGCTAGCTTGCCATCAAGGAGAACAACAGTTTGCGCAAGTGCGTGCGCCCCGGGGCCCGCGGGGTCACCAGGCTGGAACCGAACCGCCAACCCTACGATTAGTGGACAACCCGCTCTACCACTTGTATCTGATTTAAAAACTGTATTGATTAGGAATATGTCCATTATTCTCTGGTACATATCTATCCAGCTACTTGATCAAAGCATGACATAGAGTGTGCAAAGAAATCTCACTTAACTAGCGAGGTTTTAAACAACTTCATGCAGACTAACGCTCCACTTGTTAAACCGGCTCACTGTAGCCGGAACTCTGTACTAATTCTGAGTAGGCCCTCACTTTACTCTGAAAATAGTTTCAGTTCTTCGTGGCATGGATTCCACAAGATGTTGGAAACATTCCTTTGAGATTTTGGTCCATGTTGACCTCACAAAATCCCTGCAGATTTTTCACGTGCACTTTCTTGCTGCCGAATCTGCCACGTCCCGAAGGTCTTCTATTGGCTTCAGAGCCAGTGACTGGGAAGACCACTGAACTCATAATAATCCAGTTTGAGACCATTTTTGCTTTCTGACACGATGCATTATCATGCTGGAAGTAGCTGTTTGAAGATGGGTAAGTTGTGGCCATGAAGGGATGCACATGTTCAGCAGCATTACTCAAATAGTCTGTGGGATTCAAGCGATGATTGATTGGTTTAACCCGCTCAAAGTGTGCCAAGAAAATGTTCCCCACACCATTACACCACCTCCACCAGCCTGGACGGTTGACACACAGCAGGTTGGGACTATGGATTCAAGCAGTGTGTACCAAATTCTGACCCTACCATCTGTGTGCCTCATCAGACCCTGAGATTCTTCAGACCAGGCTACGGTTTTCCAGTCTTCAACTGTCTAGTTTTGGTGAGCCTGTGCCCAGTGCAGCCTCAGATTTCTGGTCTTCTGCCGTTGTATCCCATCCACCTCAAGGTTTCATGTGTTGTGCATCCTGTGATGCTTTTCTGCTCACTGCAGTTGTACAGAGTGGTTTTCTGAATTACTGTAGCCTTTCTGTCAGCTCAAACCAGTCTGGCCATTCTCTCATAAACAAGCCGTTCCCATCTGCAGAACTACCTCTACCTCGTTTTTTCTTTCTCTTCCTTTTATCGCACCATTCTGAGTAAACTCTAGAGACTGTTGTTCGTGAAAATCCCAAGAGATCCAAGAGATCAGCAGTTATAAAAATACTCAAACCAGTCCGTCTGGCACCAACAACCATGCTATTGAATTCTTAATTCTGATTGGCCAGAAGCTTTTGATTCGTTTCTTATAACAGCAACTCTGACAGTAATTCAAATCACAAGTCATTCTAAGACTTCTACATAAATTCTATAGTAACAGCTTTCCTGGGGACTTGTATGGTCGACGCTGTACATAAACAGATTGCCAATACGTAGAATAGTTCAATAGATGTTTTTATTTTTGGAAGGAGTCTCCAATGTCAGCAATCTGTAATCAGCTATAATATATTTATATATATTATAGCTGATTTATATATATAAATATATTTTTAGAAAGTCTAGATAGAGGATAGAGGACTTTGCAGGTTTGTGCTTCCTCGGTAAAGCGAGGGAGCAGTTGCTGTTGAGCAAGCTGTTGTTTATAGCAGTTATAACTTGAGTGATAACAGGACCGTCCACAACATCAAATATAACTATAAACAGATAAGATGAATAGCATGCCATGTTGTGTATTATCCCTTATTTAAGAAAAAGGTGAGGCTTTCTTTCATGGCTGTCTCATTCGAAGACCATTAGTGCTTGATGTGATCGTTCTACAGTTGCGTAATTTAAACCTTTAATGACCGACGTGAAAAAAACATCCTTTATCTAAATGGGTTTTCGGTTTATTTCGCATTACAGGGAGACGTTGAGTTCTTGTTTGTTGTAATCTCATATACACAGTTAGCTGTTGTATTATTGAACTCTACTGCTTCCAATGTAGTATTATATGAAGGTTTTTGGTGAATAATTTATACACCTTCTACAGAAGAAGCATAAGGTCATTTCCTGAGTGCATGCACTGCTAAAGTAAATGAATTGCCCTAAGCTGAGAGGTGAGAGGTGGAGTTGATTTGTAGTGGACTGCTGACATTTCAGTACGGAAACGTGCTGTGTGAAATGTACGTATGTATGTGTGTATGTGTTTGAGAAAGTGTGTGTGGGTGTGCACCATTATGCCATAAGCCTCTGAGTGTAGGCAGTGACAATGGCTAACTTGTCCAGGAGCAACCACCACTGGAGTGTGTTTAAACTCGCGCAAACCGCAAGATATTTTTTTGCATCTCTCATGTTTTACTCCCGTGTGCACGTACACACACACACACACAAACACAGACCCTTGTTATAGATAGCCCTTGCTGGGTTGAGTTTGTAAAAACCAAACAACCCCATGTCTTCAGCTGTTTATTTTCTCCACCGCTTTCTTTCTTTTCTTTTTTTCTTTCCCCCCCATTTATCTTGCTCAAACAGACACATCATGTCCTTTACTTTTCACCCTTTTCCTATTTATATGTATATTTTTTGCCTATTTTTAGGCAAAACTTGCTATCTTGGTTCGTGGGTTACCACTTTGCGGTGTATATTCTTGGTTTTACGATGAACTAATAATGTGGATAAATATTTTGATGACTGAAGGTTTATATATTTATATACGGTTTCATATAATGAGTGGGGTGTGTGATTAAGAATAATAATAAAATGTATTTATATAGCACTTTATTTCAAGTGTAGCTCAAAATGTGTACAGTAAAAAAAAAAACAAAATCCCAAAGAATCAAAAGGTCAAAATGAATAAATAAATAAAAATAACAGCAATATAAAATATATATTAAATCTGTTTTTGTTTGTATTGTAGGTGAGGAACGTGCTGAATGATGCAGTGGACACTTTGGAGTTCAGGGATCGAGTTATCAAAGCATCACTATCTCACCGTCACCTGGTCGTGGCCACCGCTCTGCAGTGTTTAGTCTACAAGTATTTCACCCATTACAGTTCTTTTACTCTTTCTATTCACCCTTTTAATCTTTATTTTGATTGCTCCGTTGCTTTTCCCCCCCCCCCGATTACGCATTCATATCGTACCGTGACTCACTCTTTAACAGTGATCTCATGCTGTGGTGTGGTTTGAGCGTTATTGCTTTCCTGATTTTTGTATCCTGACCTTTTCATTTATGCCTGTTTTATTTAGACGCAGTCATGTTATTTTAGTAGTTCTAATAATTATTTGAAAAATATTATCGTTCTAATAATAAGAACAGTGTTGTGAACTTTCTCTGACAGCACTAAAAACTGGAACACGCCACTGATATTTGACTTGAAGGAAGGCACAGTCAGCATGATCCTCCAGGCCGAGAGGTGAGACGCCTGTGTGTGTGTGTGTGTGTTTTATTACTCGTTTGATTTTTATCTCTGAAGCCAGAAGTTCTGAGCTCATTTTCAGTGGGAAGCCAAGAGCAGGTTAGAATACTAGTACTACAAATACTAAATACTGCAAATACGAACATGATTAAATAGGTAAAGGATAAAACATGGCATGGTGTGCTGTTATAGGAAAATAATCAACGACAGGAAAATGTGGAACATCGTATTTTTTTTTTAATCAGTTGATGGCTGTAGCAAAATTTTACAGAGCCCCAAATATCAGATTGGAGGAAAATGTGTATTTCAATGCGTTTGTGTTTGCTCGCAAAACATTTGCGTTCCCCGAGAACTTTTCCATGCGCTCGACAAGAGTTTTGCGTTCTCCCGTGATTATTTTGCGCCCTCTCGTCGAAGCTGTTGCGTTCTCTGGCGGAACGTCTGTGACTTCTGCGCAGTGCGTGCTGCTGTATTTGCACAGCATCATTTGAGGGATCTGAACCACTGCCCTTCTGCCAGTCAGAAATTCAACCGGAAGTACTGTTTGTAGGAACTCGACGACGGGAGAACGCAAATATCTTGGCAAGAGAATGCAAAAAACAATTGCAAGTGAACGCAAAAAGTTGGGGGAACACAAGAGCATTGAAATATAAAGGACATTTAATATTGTGGAAAGTCTGCGAAACTAAATAGTTTCTGTTATCACTTATATTATAGCAGCAGTCGTTTTCTCACCAGCTTCCTGTTTTTAGCTCTGTTTTTTAATAAGACCAGAAAAAAGCAGCTTGAATTACTAAGACAAAAATAATGAGTTACTAAGTAAAAAAGAATTGCATCAAAATAATGAGATATCTTTTAAAATAACATGTTAATAAGTCAAAAATGACAAAATATTAACTCAGAATAATGAGTTATATCTTGAAATAAAGAGTTAATCAGAATAACGATGTTGAGATGATATCTTGAGGTAATATCAAGATAATATCTTGAAATAATAAGTTCAAAACAAGTTACTAGGTCAAAGTAATGCCTTTTCAATATACTGAAAAGTCAAAAATAACGAAATATTAAATCAAAATAAAGTAAAAATAACAAGATACAGTCTCTTGAAATAATGATTTAGTATGTTAAAATAATGAGTATGTCAAAATGAGTTACTAAGTCAGAAAAACAAGATAATATCTTGAAATAATGAGTTACTAAGTGAAACTAATGAGTTTATAAGTCGAAATAACTAGTTGCTTGGTCAAAGTAATGAGATAATATATTGAAAAGTCAAAAATAGCAAAATATGAAGTTAAATAATGAGATACTAAGTCATCCAACTTGCAACTCAGAAACGTATTTTCACACCTTGAGGGCTTCAGGGCTTCCATAGACACTGGAGACTCCTTCCATAAATGTTCAGTTAACATCTTCTTACAGAAAACCATATCGACAATTATACATTTTTCTTTGTCAAATAACATGTTTTAAATCCCCTTATTATTAGACTCCGATTACATTTAGCGCCCGTATTATAGAATCATAGAAACAATAACATATTAGAATGAATTCTAGA
>CM022770.1:18860676-19080676 GCA_012411365.1 Ameiurus melas | reverse complement strand
CACACACACGATAGGATTGGAAAAGAGTGAGGGGCGTGGCGTACACACGGGATAGCAAACTGTATCAAAGAGAAGCCCCAAGTGAGGGAGATCAGATCGCTTTGGTGAGATTACTGATGATGGTACCACTTAAGAACCTCAAGTCTGCATCAAGTGAGCTGTTAATAACTTCAACAAAATATAATTTATATGAAAACTATACTGAATTTCCTGGTTACACAGTTGCACTTTTTGACCATGTAGTACACAGGAAAAGAAGGGAATTATTTATAATCGCACTGATGGGTTCCCTTTTCAGTCTGGTTCCTCTCGAGGTTCCTTCCTCACATCGTCTCAGGGAGTTTTTCCTTGCCACCGTCACCTCTTGATTTGCTCACTAGGGATACATGTATACATTTGAAATATATCTCCTGAATTGATTATCCATATTTCTGTAAAAGCTGCTTTGTGATCAGGTCCATTTGTTAAAAAAGCTATACAGATCAAATAGAACTGAATTACGCAGTACTGGCATTTTTGCCTCTGGGGTTTTTTCCCCCACTAATTTCTGCAGCATAGTGTTGGATTCATGTTTAATGTAAAAAAAGAAGGAAAAACCACTGATTTTGGATTTCAATCTGAATACATGTACAGATATTCGGAGCGCTAATCGGTCCTGCAAATATCTGTGATCTGAGACAGGAACCCGTGATGAAGGCTGACGCTGCGTTCGACTTGCTTAGGAATTCTGAATTCAAAATGATGTCAATTTTGATTGTTACCAACAATCTACCCAGATAGCGTTAGTAATGAGTTAATGTATTTATCTCCTCGAAACAGCAAAGTGTATGGACAGTGGTTTAGATTTAACAAGCTAATATATGTGTATCTAGATCGATCTGCAGTGAATACAGTGTGTATACACTGACATGTGACTCATTTAAAAGTAAAGAAGGGCTGCTTTGTTTACCGGTGATGCCGTGAGCGGCCACGTCGATTTGAGACGTCACATGCCGAGCTCCGATTAGAGGAGACCTTCCCGAGTTTCCGTGTAGGAATTCCGAGTTACGAGCTTTAGTCTCAACGTTCGAGCTCACGACAAATAGGAGAAGTTTAGACTTTGTAAATGATTTGAAATAATCCTCACACTGTTTCTTTCATCGAAATAAAGAGATTAAGTAGTCGTTAATGACGTGTTAGAGGTGATGGAATATTACTTGTGCTTTTTCTCACACTTGAGTCATCACTACATGTTTTAGCGCCATCCAGAGGACAGTTGGTGCACACAAAGCTTGGATCAGATTGGAGAGGTCAAAGAAAGAGAGGGGGGGCGGTCTCGGGACAAGAGTTGATGGAAGTAGCCAGGATCAGCAGTTACTGTTTGTCAGCATGTGTGTGTGTGTGTGTGTGTGTATGTGTGTGTGTGTGTGTGTGTATGTGTGTGTGTGTGTGCCAGCACTCCTCAAGTGCAGCTTCAAAACCCAGGAGTGTTAAAGCTAGAGCCAGCTGGATTTGTCTTCCACACATACTCATCCAAACTCCCTATCCAAGCGCAGAAGCAAGAGCACACACACACACACACACACACACACACACACACACACACACACTCAACTCAACATTACAAGGTCCCTGTGAGGTCTATGAGTGTGTGCACTGTCTGCCTTTACTGTGTGTGTGTGTGTGTGTGTGTGTGTGAGAGAGATTGGAGCCTAGGACAGCCTGCTCTTCTCTCAGCCAACTGACTTATTTACTGTTTAATGCTTCTTGCTGCCAGATCACTAATAACAGAATGTTTCAAAATGATGCCAGTGGTCTAACACACACACACACACACACACACAAACTCCAGCAGGTCACCGCGAGTAATCTCCAGTACAAGTGTGATGGATGTACATTTTTCTTCCTAATCTCCCATTACTATTTTCCCGCTGGAGTGAGATCATTATTCTCCGTCTTATTCTTCACGCAGCACCCTGTAGATGTTCTGCTCTCTCCATTAGCAAGTGATGTGAAACAAATTCCCGAATCTGGCTACTCGAGCACACAGGCGGCTGTCAGAAGCCATCTGAGGATGACAGAGCTTAACCCGAAGGATCCCTCTCGCTCTCTCCTCAGGAATGTCGCATTTGATATGCACTGAGCTCCATCCCTGAACAAATTTTTGGATTATGCACCGGGCAGCGCGTTTGCTCGGTGTGTAAAATCGCTCTGCGTGCATTTCATGACAGCCCAGAGTCGCGCGCTGCATGCATTTCACACCCTTTTCACACCGTCGCCAGCACATCGTACGTGCCACAGCTGCACGGGCACGTTTCACCACATACATTCGCAAAGCCAAGGGCTGGTTCCAAATTGTATCATGCCTAAAGACACAATAAATCCAACAAGCTGTCATTGCTGAAATACAGGCATGCTTCATCTTTATCTTGCAGCCATATTGTGGATGTTCAGGTTAAACACCTGTTTTGATCCTAACGCTCAGTTTCAAGTGTATTATTTACAGGGACAATCTTTTTCTCAGTCTGGCACGGTTGGAAAACAGGTAGAACGTTTGAAGAGGTTTCTAGAAGGTTTTGAAGCAACCGATTTCTCTCTCTTTCTCTCTCCAAAACTTCTGTATATGTCTCTCAGATGGAGGTAATGGAAATTGCCCTTGACCAGTGTGGAGCCTCCAATGACAGGAAGATCGCTTTGATTGACAAGAACAACGACCTTTATCTGACCTCTGCGCGCAGGCTGGGCAGAGAGCAGAGAATGCACAAGATTGGTGAAAAGACAAAGAGACATATTTTTGAGCTTTTCCGCTAGCTAGAAAGTGTTTTGATTGTGGATACATTACCTTTTACTTAAAAGGCGACAATTTTCACGTTTAATGATTTATGTAATCAAGAAGAAACAAATAACTTATCTATAGTAATGGTTTCTTTCACTGAATGTACATTTCTTACATTTCCGAACACCCACATAGAATTCTTCAAGTTGTAGAAAGTTGAACCTCCAGCTCCGGAAGCCCTAAGCGGACATGCATTTAAATTTTAAAAAAAAAAATTTTTTTTTTTGCTTTCTCGTTGATCTCAACATAAAAAAAATTGCCGTTTTTCGTGATCATGATTTAATATGTGCAGTCGACATAACATCATGTTGCTTTATATTGTTCTGGAGGCCACGAAAGCTTAGCGCAGTCCCACAGCGTCATGGATGAACAAATTCGTTTTGACTTTGATCAGAGACTCGATCAATCTGAAACTGCTCAATGTTCATCAACGATTGACTTCCACATTAGTGTCCGTCACTTGAGAAGGAGACACCCTTCCCTCTTAATGCGCAGATGAAGTCCATCGCTACAGTGCGTATTTATTACATTTACGATGGCGATGGTGAAGACGTACACGCGATCCCTTCACATGGTGCGGGATTTTCTCGTGATGAAATTACATTGTGAAAAAAACAGCTTTTTGTTATGTGGAGATGACGAGAAAATTAAGTCGGGCTCACAAGAAAGAAAAAATATATTAATAATGCACGGCCACTTAGGGCTTCCATATCCAACGCTTAGTTAGGCCAAATTCTAAATGGTTTCCTGTTCATAATATATGTTCGCTATTTGGGGTATAATACAATGGAACGGGAGAACTCGCATCACGTCATGAAGAACATCATGCTTTTTATGCATCACGCTCCTAACATATAACATTATTATTAATATATAACATTATTATTAATATATAACATTAACGATATTAAGTCAAAATCATAACACTTCAATATTTTTTCACGACTTATAGTTCAGGGCTTTTTATAGTTAGTAGGATGGTACTCGTAAAGCTTTTCCTTTATGAGTAAATCATTTATTTATTTATTTATTTATTCTTGGTATGTTTGTAGAACTGTACTTAATAACACGCAAATGTTATTTAATGTACAGCCAGGAAGTGCCTTTTAGTGTTAATGCTTTAATGTGATTTTATATTGTACTTAATGAAACCTTTCAGTTGTTATACACACGCTGTGCTTCATATACATTGCAGTTGTATTACAACATTCATAATGCAGTGAAAGAGTATTATTGATGAACTGACATCTCTCTCTCTCTCTCGCGCACTCTCTCTGTCTCTTTCTCTTTTTTTCCCCAGGCTCTATGGTTCACACCATGGTCTGGAATGACTCAGCCAACATCTTGTGTGGAATCCAAGACAACCAGTTCACTGTATGGTACTACCCCAGTGCTGTGTTTGTAGACAAGGACCTGCTACCCAACACACTCTTCACCAAGGATGCCAGGTGAGAGACACTCGCACTCGCACACCGGTGTAGGTTTTTACACTTGGTCTAATCCTCTGAGTAAACACAATACCTGTGTGCTATCGCTACGTACTACTGAGACTCTCAAGCACCGAGTTGGATTAGCAAAATATGCAAAGGATTGTGATGATCCTGAGCTGTTTTGGAAGAGGAGCTTTCTGAACAGAACTGTAGTCAGTGCTTATTCGGGATAAACAGCTGCTGTAAGCAAGCAATAAAACACGACAGAATGCGATGTTCTAGAAAATAATTCCGCGACGATGAGTTGTGATCTGTTACCACTTTAAGCAGCTCGAGTGTTTTGTTTTTGTCATATACTGTTTAAAAGTTTTTAGTTGTATTTAATGTGAAACGCTTTCACTTCGAAGTGTTAAGAGTGAAAAACGGTGAGCGCTGAGGCATGCCTTTACACTCATTATCCAAATGCAAACACTCACTTTATATATTATTATCCTTCATTATGTGACCATGTGCTCGTTTCTCCTGCAGTGAATTCAGCAGCGCTCCACACATCCTGAACTACACGGGTACGCAGGTGACAGTGAGGCGAGCTGATGGCTCGTTGGTATACGGCGGCGTTCCACCCTACCCCACCATGCTGCACGAGTACACAGGCTCCGCTCGCTGGGAGGAGGCCCTGCATCTGTGCCACTTCGCCAAGGTACACCTTTCTGCCCAAATTCATTCATTTCCAGTGAGATTCAAGTCAAGAGATTGTCTCGAAGGCCTTCTCGAGTTATTCTGGCTGTATGTTTGGGGGTCGTTGTCTCGTTGAAACGGCCATTTTCTCCCCAGAGTCTGTTTCATGGCCGAAGACACAAAATTCTCCACTAGTATGTAACGGTACATCACTCCATTCATGTTTCCTTTGATGGTGTGTAATGCCTCGGTACAGTTTGAAGAAAAGTCTCCATCTTTATATCGTGAGGTTCTCACTGTGCATATGGAGATCGTGGGAGCATACGCACAACCTTTCTGTCTCCAAACATGACCCGATGAATTATTACATAGTTCCCTAAGGGTTCTGATATCTTTTGCATGTCTGTGCTTCTTTTTTTAACAGAGAAGTTGTGCGAATTCGTGTTGGCTGTAGGAACAGAGATGATTGTGTTGCAGTTCATTGTTCTCTGTGTAACTGCTGCTTCTGCTGCATTCAGGTCTTCCTGCAACTCTCTTACTGAGAGTGCATTATGAACTCTTGCGTGGTGCACCTGTTGGGGGCCATTAGTTATGGTTCCATGAGTGCTCCACCTGCATGTTATTAAAGCGTTTGTAGAGACAAGGAAGTTCAAGGTCTTTGCTATGGCTCTGTAGCATTTTCCATTCGAGTCTTGTTTTTAGTAATGTTGTCCCTGAGAACTTCTTTTTTTTCCTTTCTTTTTCTTGCCAGTCTTTCTCTCATCAATATTATATACAGTTTATAGTACAGCGAATAATACAACTTCTAACTTTCTTTCCTTCTTTCTTTTTTTCTCTTGCCAGTCTTTCTCTCATCAATATTATATACAGTTTATTGTACAGCGAATAATACAACTTCTTTCTTTCTTTCTTTCTTTCCTTCTTTCCTTTTCTTTCTTGCCAGTCTTTCTTTCTTTCATCAGTATTTTATATAAGTTTATAATACAATGAATACTATTTTCTTTCTTTCTTTCTTTTTCTTGCCAGTCTTTCTCTCATCAATATTTTATATAACAGTTTATAATAATGATTATTACAGCTTCCTTCTTTCTTTCCTTCCTTCCTTCTTTCTTTTTCTTGCCTGTCTTCTCTCTCTCTCTCTCTCTCTCTCTCTCTCTCCTGTCTTTTTGTCTTTCTTTTTTTTCACTTGCATCAGTAAAGAATGGTAGTTATCTTGAATAATGTAATTTGGCGAAATCTTATTAGTATTTTATACGGCATTTTATAACACAAACAGAAATGCACATTAGTGTAACATGCCTCCTGGGTCCTGTTTAAACAGCTATGTAGATTATTTCCAGCACTGACAGTTTGATTAAACACAGTAATGCTTTTTGGGGGGAAATGATAATGAGAAGACAAACCTTTACAGGCTACATCGTGGAGATAGCCTGTCCATCTTGTGGTGGGAACGCGGAGAGCAGACAGCTCTCGCTCTATATACAGTAGTTATGGTGAGAGTGATTTGACCCAGAGTGAAATACACAGACTGAGGGGAACTGTTTTAACGTGACCTGGGGCTAATGATTTCAAATTAATTGTTCCATTAGTAGAGACTTTAAATTGCTTGCACATTTTGTTGCTGTAAAGGGAGACAAACCGGACACTGGACACATGACTGAGCTTTCCCGAGCCTGGGAAAGTCCCATGTAAATTAGACCTTAGACTGGGGCTCACTCTCTCTCTCTCTCTCTCACACTCTCTCTCACACACACATACATATATAGGTCTGTGCAGAGAAAGTGACTCGCTGTATATGTGTGTATGAGCTAGAGGAGTAGAAGTGTGGGAGTTAAGTAAAGGGTGTGTAAATGAGCTGCCTCATCTTTGTACATATTAGCATTTTGTTTTTTCAGACCCTGCCAAGTGTCTGTAGGATTGTAGTCCCATCATGTCAGTATTCCATTGTTTTACACCCTTTAAAAAGGCCAGTGGAAATAATCTTAAGTAATATACAGTATGTTATATTCTGTGGGAGAAGGAGGTTTCGCACTTTTTCTTCGGTATAAAGACACTCCCGGAAGTGGCCATCATCTCCTGCCCAAACTAAACCAAAACCGATTGTTCGCCAAGTTTATAACACAAAACAATACAGTATGGAAGAAGTTTTAAAGGACATGTCAGAGAAGTGACACTTCCCAAGGGTTTTTTTTGGACACAGGTTTAGCCTACATCCATGTTGTAGTCATGTGACCTTCACATTTTCATGTACTTAGGTTAAAAAAAGGTAAAAACATTTTTATTAAATACCCAATTATGTTAGTGACCTGATGCCAATTAACCTCCAGCTGTTTCTTTTTAGTAACATTTAATTTTCCAGCCTTTCCAGCCCCGTCCCAATTTATTTAATTATTGTTTAGACGTGTTGTGGCCGTCAAATTGAAAATTACCTTATTGTTTTCCTTAAAATGGTCAATTTCTTCAGTTTCAACATTTGATATGTTTTCTATGTTCTATTGTGAATAACATATGGCTTTATGAGATTTGCAAATCGTTGCATTCTGTTTTTATTGACATCTTACACAGCGTCCCAACTTTTTGGGAAAAGGGGTTGTAGAATGACTTGTGTGCTTAGGGTCGCTTTCTTGCTGCGTGTCCGACTTTCTGTTGAGATTCAGATCACGTCCTGACATTTTCCTTTAAAATTCCCTTGTATAATTCAGAATTCATTGTTCCATCAATGATGGCAATCGTCCTGGCCCAGATGCTGTAAAACAGGCCCAAACCATGATACTACCACCATCATGTTTCACAGATTCACATAAGGTTATTATGTTAAAATGCAGTATTTTCCTTTTTCCAAACATTATTTTTTTGGTTCAATCAATGTATCATCATTCCAATGATTAAAAACACCGTGCTCTATTATTATCTTTAAATGAACTGCTGCACCTAGAGCTTCACATCCTTTTGCCACTGACAGATACAAGATTTAATATTGGATAATTTTCCTTACTAAATAAATGACCAAGTATAATATTTTTGTCTTATTTGTTTAAGTGGGGGGCGCACGGTGGCTTAGTGGTTAGCACGTTCGCCTCACACCTCCAGGGTCCGGGGTTCGATTTCCGCCGGGGCCATGTGTGTGCGGAGTTTGTTCTCCCCGTGTTGCGGGGGTTTCCTCCGGGTACTCCGGTTTCCTCCCCCAGTCCAAAGACATGCATGGTAGGTTGATTGGCAGCTTGGTAAATTGTCCGTAGTGTATGAATGGGTGTGTGAGTATGTATGTGATTGTGCCCTGCGATGGACTGGCACCCTGTCCAGGGTGTACCCCGCCTTGTGCCCGATGCTTCCTGGGATAGGCTCCAGGTTCCCCGCGACCCTGAAGCAGGAATAAGCGGTTGAAGATGGATGGATGGATGGATGGATGGATGTTTAAGTGGGTTCTCTTTGTCTACTTTTAGGACTTGTGTAAAAATCTGCTGAAACTTTGCTCCTATTTATGCAGATAAATAGACAAAATAGAAAATGTTCACAAACTTTCAAGCACCACTGTACTTAGCTGCTTACTTACAAGTTTGCTTATCTTCTGACTTCCCTACCAACTGGGGGAACGAAGGCTACCACGTGCCTGTCCTGTTTTGAACTGCTATCTACCCTCTTCCACATACGTGAACTTCCTGGCTACAGAACATCCCTTCAGAGCACCAATCCTGATCACTTATCAACATCAAGCCATTAGTAGATGAGACGAACCGCTGTCTCTCCTTTGTGGACACAGTCGTATCTTTCAGGGACTTTGAGAGAGTCGACATGCTGTAAACTTGTCCTCGACCTTGAATGACCTTGAATTTAAATGATTTTCAAGCAGCAGTTGTTTTACCATATGCGTCAGGTGTAAAGGTGAGCAACAGCTGTCTAACTCCATGTCTGTAACTCACGTCTAAGTCAGTAGTACTGATTACTAAACACTAGATCAATAGTTCTATAAAAATACTGAGAGAGCAAGCATGCAGAGAAACATGCCTCATGTCCTGTCTCTCTTCCCTGTCTTCCTGCTTCCTATCTCTCTTTGACTCACAAAATGCTCCACTAAGTCCTCGTTTTAAAGCAGAATGCTGTATTTATTACTTTTGCTGTTGGCTGGTGTTTGTGCCGTTTTTAATTGGGTGTCTGAATGAACCTCGGGCAGATGGAGTGTCCACACCGGATTGCCTGACGCTACAGTGGGTTTGTGAGGTAGTGCCAGCGTGGTTCGAATTTGTTTCTAATTAGTTCATGTGTCATCATTTACCGTACACAACCGACCTCCACCCAGCAATTAATGCATACAGCAGGCAGCTGTGCGCTCACTCCTCACCCTCCCGGCATTATGACGCTTTAACTACAGACCCTGAGAGAGTCCCAGTATGGCGTTACCCAACTGTTAGTTCTCACACTATCTGCTCTGTTAGAACACACTCTCTCTGTACTCTTGCTATAGTTTTCACATGAAGTGTGACTACCCGAACCATCGGCTGCTAAGTAACAGCACCCGTCAATCTACTCTACTCTTTCTAATGTTTCCGTTTTATTAGTAGTATGTTCGATTATTAATCGATTGCATCGTTTTTGTTTTCTGTTCTCTGCAAATCTTTTGTATAAAATAATAAAGGAAAAAAAAGTTGAAAATATATATATATATATATATATATATATATATATATATATATAATTTCTAATTATGAGATTATGATAAAACAATACTTTTTTTCATTATTAAACCCATTTCTGGCCTTTTTTGTAAATTCAAGCTTGAAATGGTCTTTTTCAATGGATATAGTTCTGCTTCTTTCTAAACATAATTGATCGAAATAAACAATATGAAATGGGATAAGACAATTACGAGCTAGAATTTGCTAAAGAAATGGCTAGAAATAGGCTTAATAATCTTATATTCTTATATTCAGAACATGTTCACTTGACTTTTGCTTTTGTCATTGCAAAGCAAGTGTTACAATAATGTCAGTACTTCTACCACACTGACCAATGACTTTACTGTCATTTATTTACTACTTACATACTTACTTTGTTTGCTTGCTTAGATAAATTATTTATGTACTTGTTTGTTCGTTTGCTTACTTACAGTTGAGATCATAAGTTTACATACGCCTTGCAGAATCTGCAAAATGCTGATAATTAAAACAATAATAATAATAATAATAACAAGAGGGATCATAAAACTTGCATTTAGTTTTTTATTGAGTCCTGCCCTGACTAAGCTATTTCACATAACAGATGTTTACATATCGTCTACAAGTTAGTACTGCTCTTCAGAAGCTACATAAGATATTTACGTTTCCCAGAAGACAAAATAATAATAAAACAATTTACACCAATGATGTATGGTGTTGTCTTCTTGAAAATATTTTTTTTACTAAATAAAAAACAAAATGCAGTTTATATGATCCCACTTATTATTATTATTATTATTATTATTATTATTATTATTATTATTATTTAGCAGATTCTGCTAGATGTATGTAAACTTATCACCTCAACTGTACTTGTTTACTTGCCTACTTATTTACTTACTTGCTTACTTAATTTGTTTACTCACTTAATTTAACTCAAATGTGCTTGCTTACTAATTTGCTTGCTTAATTTCTTACTAACTTGCTTACTTACATGATTGCTTGTTTACTTGCTTACATATTCACTTGCTCGCTTTCCAACTTGCATGCATTTATGCTTACTTGCTTATTTATATCCCACAGTTGTTTTAAAAAACGGTCGATCTTATGGGTTTTTGTTTGCCCGGTATAATAACTTTTTTGAAAATGTAATAATACTGACTTTTTTTAATGGTTGTGTTCTATAACGGTCTGGGTGAGCAGGTGGAGTTTGTGGGTGGTCAGTGGGGATGTGATGAAGTACCCAGCGATGTGGCGTTTCCGTATTTCTGGTAAACGCAGTGGCGTGGCTCTTCCCGGAGAGGGAGTGAATAGGAAGAAGGAGGAGGAGGAGGACTCTGGGTAAAAGTTAGTCCAGTGACGGAACAGTGGTCTGAGTTTTGCTGGGCCGCCAGCACGACACACACCTCACTTAATGACTTAGTGACTTAATGCTGACTAATAGCTCCAGTGCTGGAGATTTTCAATCACTGAATATAAGTGCATTAAGCCGCTACTCCATGCCTCGGATATGGTGGAGGTGTAGTGCAGGAATGTTTTGCTTGGTGAATGTGGTGTTTTTTTTGTTTGTTTGTTTGTTTGTTGTTGTTGTTGTTTTTTTTAACTGAGACAGTAAATCGCTGTGTTTGAATACTCTCTTTATGTCAGGGCCCTGCTCCTGCACTGATCTCTCCTTTCTGCGGTCTGTTCTCTCTCTCACTCTCTCACTCTCACTTACTCTCTCTCTCTCTCTCTCTCTGCAGTTAATTAATCGATCTGGCCCGCAGCACCACAGTAACGAGCCTCATACAGAGAGAGAAACTGGGACTATTAACATCCCCGTCCCAGCAGAGACGCCAGTCTAATGACCTTCCTGTCCTTATTATCCCTCTGTCAGGTCATGATAGCATCTGAGCATCAGACCCCCATTACATTTTCCCCCAAACTAAACCGTACAAATGTGCCTCTTCTCTCACACGAAACACAACCATAACATACACAGCTGGATGCTGCTGCACATCAGCTTTACCATTCTTCTATGTTTCATCCACTACAGTAGTTCGGTTCTTGGGATTTGTCCTATCGCTGTCATTTTGCTCCATTGTTCCAGTTGCACTGAAGTGTAATGTAAACATTAACATAAACATAACATATTTAATTACAGTTTTAAACAATATTTGCATTGGAAATGTTATTTCAAAGACATTCCTTGGCCTGCTAGTTCATCCCAGAGAATATTCCCAGTATTGTGGTGTTGTACTTTATTTTAAATATGAAGACCTGAGCTAATAACGGCACACGGGCAAACTTTTACAAGTCGCCTCGAATTTTGTGGTGC
Organism: Ameiurus melas; assembly: GCA_012411365.1. Taxonomy (NCBI): domain Eukaryota; kingdom Metazoa; phylum Chordata; class Actinopteri; order Siluriformes; family Ictaluridae; genus Ameiurus; species Ameiurus melas. The sequence continues at coordinate 19,068,784 of CM022770.1, read as the reverse complement.
TGGAGTATGGCGGACATTTTAACAGCCAGTATCCGATCGCATGCCGAATTATTCAGGCTTATCCGTTCACGTTTTTCATGTGAGGAAATCACAATTATCTAGCAAAGATTTTGAGGTCTAGGCAGACTGCCTGTTTTTACCACGTCCTATGTTCATCTGTTCTTACACAACATGATCTTTGCAGGATGCCTAGTAAATAAAAACATCAAAGTACGTTATATTCAAGAAAATAAATGGCCAAAACTTGATTTTTGGCTGTTTTCCAGAATTCCACTACCGCAACATCCAACTGGTTTTCCAATACCGGCACAAGTACAACTTTTTATTAGTCTTCGTTACGCCGTGCACAGATGGACATCGCCATCTGTGAGCTGCGTGCATGTTGACTATAGAGGGAAAAGTTAGGAAGATATCAAGAAGAAGCATCAGAATAAAAACTGTGAATCTAACCATCATGTGAATCTTGATTTTCTGCTTGTGTGTGTGTGTGTTACAGGATCAGGCCCTGTGGGCGTGTCTGGCTGGCATGGCCATGGCGAACAGAGAGCTTAACACGGCTGAGACAGCATACGCGGCCATCAGAGAGGTGAGCGTGATGTATGACGTAATGCTCGGAAAGGTGAGCGTTGATAATGTAATGCTCTCCTCCCATCTGCATTCCTTTTAAAATGAAAAGGGCCCTCTGTTCGTGTGTGTGTGTGTGTGTATTGTGTCCAATCTCTATAGGTGGATAAAGTGCAGTATATAAAATTTATAAAGGGTTTGCCCTCTAAGGAATCCTCCCTGGCTCATATACTACTCTTTAGTGGACAAGTGCAAGAAGCTGAAGCTACATTACTACAAGCAGGCCTCATATACCAGGCCATACAGATCCACATTGATCTCTTCAACTGGGACAGGTTAGATGCTGTGTGTAAATGTTTGTCTCTGTGTGTGTGTGTGTGTGAGAACTTTTTTTGCCTAACACAGCTGTTTCCTCAGAGCTCTGGAACTGGCAGTGAAGCACAAAACCCATGTGGACACCGTCCTTGCTCACAGACAGAAGTTCCTGCAAGACTTTGGCAAAGAAGAAACCAACAAGCGTTTCCTGCAGTACTCTGAAGGGGTGATCCGATTTCACATTTCTCGTTTTTGTTTGTTTGTTTGTTTGTTTTTTGTTTTTCTCTCCTTAAACTCTCTTTAGAATTTAATTAGCAGAAAACGCTCGAACTGGCCGTCATCGAGGAACACGGAAACGTGTTCGAAATACCGATTTGAGAAAGTTCTGAAACACAAGACGGATACTCCTAGTTAAATCAAGTTATTAAGCGGAGTAAAAAGAAAAACAGCAGATATTAGAATTTTGACATGACGTACTCCTCCTGACAGGAAGTCAAACAGAGCGGTGAAACATGACACACTGATAATCTGGCTCGGCCTCCGGTTGGGAGGATTTTTCATCAGATGGAAATCCAGCCAATGCTTTATTTCCTGTTGCAGTATATCACTTTCGAACAGAACCGAATTCAAATGAATAATGTAGGTATAAGACTACATGAGGTAGTTTGTGTAATCCTCCACGCTGCTGCTGCTGATTTAATCAGGTAATCAGTAGCCCAGAACGAATACACAAATTATCCTTCCCAACCCTGCTATTATTGCCCAGCATGTGCTCAGGCATGATGTGTGTGTGTGTGTAGGTGGAAGTGGATTGGGAGAAGATCCAGTCCAAGATTGAGATGGAGCTAGCCAAAGAGAGAGAGCGAGCCGCCAGCTCTTCTGTCAGGAGCAGCATGGCCTCTCACCGCTGAAAAACAGACATTACCCAGCAACCATTGTTCTCACTGCTGACCTGAGGTCAGACTCCTGGAGACAGAGTACATTGGATAAGTAACTTTTGGGTCTATCAGTAATGCGCCAGTTATCTGTTTCCTCTTGTTGTTCGTTATTCAGCCTTGTGTGTTCTTTTGATCATATTTATGCTTTTATCATGTAAAAAAAAAAAAAAAAAAGGAAGGGTGTAATCATTGATTACAAGCACTGATCTTTTTATAAGTCAATTTTGTAAAAATTGTAGATGAAACAAAAGGCCTTATTTAACGATGCGCAAAAGCTGTTTAATAAATACACACATCAAATCAAGTGTCTCTTGGCTTCTGTTTGCATGACGAAGAGCGGATAGAATAGTATATTTTACACACTGTTTACACACATAGGTGTAACGTCTTCTACAGTACAGTGTTGAATATAATTGGCGCAATTGGCCTCATTGAATGGGGAAAAAAAATCAATTGTACATTTATTAGCTAGCTACAATAAGTGCTACAAATTATTATCCTCCTCCAATAGTTTCTAACGTAGCAAATAGTGTTTGCACACAAAAAAATCAGACAGTCGGTCTGAAACTGTAGCGTTCTATCCTCGCGTCGCTCATAAAAGATTTTACTCGAGTCTGACTTTAATTTTTTGTGCGTACGTTGAAATTGTTCTATCGGGGTTGGACGGGTGTCGTCCTCTCTCTAATCCCTTTCAATCACAGTGACACTAGCCGGTCGTTGGCACCTGTGAGATCACGTATGCAGAAGAGGGCTGATAGCTCTTACACTGCTTTGTGATGCTTCATTACTGGGTGGCTTTACATGTCTACCAGGAAGTGTGTTAGCGTTCACCCTCCATGATTGGTAGTTGGTAGTAGTATGATAGGAGAGAGCAGGCTGGTGGGAGGGAATTGGCCAAGAATATATTAGAGAGAAAATGTATGGAAAATGCACGCACGCTACTGATTTTTTTTTTTCCACCCCTGAATATAATGCTATAATGTAACGATTTTTTGGGGACGGATATTTTCCAGGTCTTTCAGAGGGATCCAGGACTGCTTTGAACTACTTCAACTCTACTCTCAACCTCAGACACTTTGTCTAGGTTTTTGTTCTCTTTTCCGGGCCACAAGCTTTCAAGATCTTAAAGGTTGCAGTCTGATTGAGTCTCTGCAGGTGCCAGTATCTACCAGTGTCGACCTTTTAAGTCTGTGATGCAAGAAGCTTTTCATATCGTCTGTAGTCTTTAAAAAAAAAAAAAAAACCATTCACGACATTAGAAATTATTTGACAGTTTAGATAGAAGCAGCTAAATGAGAGATCCTTGTGAGATTTTTATGTTTGGACGTTTTCAATGTCAGTCAAATGGCCTTTTTCTGGAAAGTACCAACTGGTCCGGACTACGTGACAAACCAGATAAACACTAAACAAACACTAAACATGAGTACAATACGGTACTTTTTACAAATGCAGATTTTAGCAGCTGCGTTTTACAGTCCGTAGAATAGCCGTTAGTTTTGTTTACTCATTTTTTTTGTCTTTCTTTCCTTTATCTCTCATGAATTTTCAATTCATTTATCTCTCTTGACTGTCATGGTCCATAAACAGCGCTTTGATTTACAGCCTTGGCTCCTTCCATGGGTTTCTCTCATCTCCATTTTTTTAATCTCCACTCATGTTCCGGTCAATTGTTTCTTTTCTTTTTTTTTTCCCTGTCCATAACCGTTTGCTTCGTGCATTCTATATGAAGAGGTCTCTGCACTGACATGTACTTATCCGATCCATGATGTATCATAAAACTAATGGCTTCCATTGAGTTCGTCATTTTAAGTGAGTTACAGCCAAGCATTTGCGGTCTGCCTTGTACTCTAGACTCGCTGTCATCAAGCTCTATTGCTTCTGTGCCAATCGTTAGGTATTAATCTCCGATTGTCTTTCAAGGGACAGTGGAGTGCTTAGATTTTAAGACGTGATGGATTCCAGGCATGTTAAATAGAGACATCTGAGAAACAGCAAACGTATTTTTTTCCCCTAAATAATTATTTTCCATTCACTTTTATTATGCATCAATTTACCAGTTAAACCAAAAAACAAATAAGAAGAAGAAGTCGGTGAAAACGACACAGTACAGTATCACAGCTTTGGTTGGTGTATCAGGATATCTACTCTATACTCCACTAGCCATACTTTACTGCAGCACTGCGAATGTTCAATTATAAGCCAGTTTTAGACCGGTCTTTTTAGATTATTCCTTGTCAAAATGTACAATAAAATCTTGGTGGAATTATATAACAGACTGTGTGATGTACTCCATGTCAGATTATGTAGTGAAGATAACTCCAAGAGTAGGCATGATTTGAAAGAAAATGACTACGTTCTGCTTACGTCATTAATCTGGACTCGGGCAGAAAATGGTGTCGCGTAAACGGAAACATTCTCCAAAGTGAGCTTAAGGTCATAAGGATGTTTATTCCTGTCTCTTAGTTTGTTTTGTTTACATTTCCTATTCGTAGCTATCGTGTTTGTAGCTACTTCGAGAGTTCTGTGTAATTCTGTGCAGTCATCCTATCTGTGGCTTTTTGAGGAGCATTGTAGCAGGACTGACATTAGCTAGAACTTTGTCGTTGGCCATCTTTGGTCACAAATCACGTCACATTGGTGATTACATCACGTTATGACCAGCAGTCGTAACTACACAACCAAAGAATTATTTTACTGATCTGAGATTTCTGTCCATGACAGCAAACTCCTGATGAGAATTATACATCATTATAGAAACTGCTATTCTTCATCACCGCATCTGGATAAAAAAAAAAAAAAAAAAGATCTACTTATTTCTAGTGACATTAAAGACTCCTTACTTCTGTAGATGAATGCTTTTACAGTAAATCCCCTGAATCCAAATCCAGATGTTGATTTTTTTTTCTCTTCTCATCTGGTCTGAATCATGTTTAAATTGTCCAGTGTTGATCTAGGTAATTTAGATGTATATCAGTAAAAAAAAACAACAAAAAAAAGACACTTTTTTTTGAGACACTTCTTGAAATGTCTGGTGCTGTCTGAAAGGGCAGAGAGATCAGCTCCTGAAAGTATAGACACCATGAAAACAGCACTGCTTATGCCGAAGTTAAATATTTGGTGCGTGATCATTCAAATACTATCATGGCCTCCCTGGGGTAGTTCCATCTTGAAACACTAGAGGGCACCCATATTAATCGTGTAGAACTTCTTCCTCTGTTGTCTCCCTCCATTTTCTGTGTAACTGTACTCATGTGTTTCTTATTTCCCTGAGTGGTTAGTGCTAAAGTTCCCTGTGTTTCTTCTTTAGTTGCTGGAGCAATAACTCCTGTCAGGTTTTGTTTGAGTTTCTGGTGCTTTTATTTTTGTGTTATTTGCACTATATTTTCGGTCATTTTAGCATTTTTCTTATGTTTACTTCCTAGTTTATTAAGTTCTGATAATCCTGGTTCCTATTGTGTTTACCCCTCATGTTTGTCCCTTAAGTCTGTTTCTTTGAGCCTGTTCACTGTGTTGTCTTCAGTAAAGAAGTTCGGCACGTGCATCCACCTCCACGGACTCTCCGATGCATATGTTTTGATTATGCGGTTTATTTGTCTTAGCAGCAACATTTCAAATTTTGCCATTAACTTGCATAGACGGAGGAAGCCTGAACTAAGCAAAGACAAACTGAAAGACAAACTGTGCACGAGGGGGGGAAGAAATAATGATTAAAGCTATGGTGTACACTTTGTAAATATATATGTAATATCTAATACCTAAAAATGATGGTTTCGGATACTGGGTATGAAATCCAATATGTGAGAAATTAAATGGGGGAAAACAGTATAACATGTCTTGGTAAGGTGTGAACCGCTCTTTGGCATCGATTCTACAGGTTGCTGGAACTGTACTTGAGCGACAAACCCTGTTCTTGCTAAAAACATTCCCTCAGTTGGTGTTTTGATGATGGTGATGCAGATTGTCCTCACCTTAAATCCTCATCAAATAATTCCATGAGCCCTCGTGCTCTGTGGATGTAGGCGGAGTCATCCTAGATAGAAATGTTTCATCATTGGATGAGCAGTCAAAAGAACTTTGTATTGATTTGTAGCAACCATAGAACCAAACCAAACCATGGTAGAAAAAGTAAATGCCAACCGCATACCAATGGAGCAGTGGTTTGTCCTTTCTGTAGTTTACATTAGTGCCAGGTGGAATTGACGATCAGAATTAATGCGTGAATATTAATAATAATAATAATGCTTCCAATAGCCAGGAAGGAATGTTTTAGGTGCGGGAAGTGTGGAAGTCTTTATTAGACTTAAAATGATCTACACCAGTAGATATTTGTTTACACGCATAGTATATCTGTTGTTCCTGACGTTCTGAAAAATCAGGGCAAGACACTTTGTATATATTTGGAACATTTCAAAGTCATTTAATGATGCTTATGTACATTTAATCAGATTATTGCCTCGTTCTGAATTATAGAATCGAATTTGAAAATGTGCAGGGAAATTATGCAACCTTATGGAAAACATCCGTATTTGAACAATTCCTTGAGCTCTGTATTCGGTAACGTGGAATCTTGAACTCACTACAGTTGTTATATGGGCCAAACTAGTGTTCGAACCGGATCAGCGGGTGAATTAAGGTTAAATAGGCAGATCGTTAAAGGGGAAGCTTCACACAACATGCTCAGATGGGATAAATGTTAGCCGAGCCTGTTATTTTACGACTAAAATCATGCCGATTGATTCATGCACTGTCCGCTCCTTTTAGCATTTCTGGATTGATCAGCTTTAGGAGCCTTGGACGAGCTCGTTGTGGACGCCACTGCTCCTCTGTGCTCAATCGAAGACTTGTAAGAGGGCAGTATTAACAAGAAGTCCACTTCTGGGAACTCTTGAATGTCAGAAAATAGAGTCTTAATGCATGAGTGATGGAATGGCTATTGAAACGCCAGACCATGACTCAACGAGGAACGCCTCGCTGTCAGTAAAACCCTGTCCTAAGTGCACACGTCCCACAGGGGCACTGGCACTTTCCATAAGGTCAAAGACTCTCAACTCGGTTTTGGTGGTCAATCCAAGTGCGGAAATCCATAACAAGGTGTGCATGCGCAAGAATAGCTCGAATATATAATTGATCATTTTTAACTAAAACACTTTTCGAAGCACTTTTAGAGGGGGACCGTATTCGAGTCTCCAAAAACAGCTGAAACACCAAAGTCCCGCTCTTCTAATGCCTCCATTATGCCCATTGATCTGGGCGCAATTTTTCCTCTATTTGACCTATTAGAGCCGTATTGAATAACTGCACTGTTGGCACAAATTGTCTGTTTACAGAGGAAGTTTGATATGGATTGCAACGTTTAATTGGCAAAACCATTTTTATGCATCAGATCTAGTAACCTAACGACCGCGCGCGTATCTGAGTAATGTGTTTACGTTAAAGCCTTGTGCATTACTGGCCTGTCCTAGTAGATACAAGCACACTTTGCAAAACGCTACATGATACAGGACACAGGGAATTGGATTAATGAACTGCATGAAACCACTGGCCTTGATCAGTAACATCACAAGCTTATTTATCCACTAAAACTCGCTTTTATCGCACTTGGGATCGAAGCGCTTTTATTTAGAATATCCAGGCATTGAAAAGAAAGCGAGTAGTCTACTATAGCTTATTAAACACTGATGCTGGAAATTACAATATTATATACGCCTGCTTTCCTCATCACTTGCTGCACATCTGGATGAACCAAAGAGCCCGGTTTCCTATGCCAATTTAAGGTCAGCTGAACTGAATTATGTATGCCTCAGTTTTTCCTTCCCAGATGTGTAGGCACCTGTACAGCTGTTCTGAAGCGGGCTACTGGTTTAACCCGAGTCCTAATCACTCATTTCTTTTTTTCCACATGCATGCGGATTATTTTCCATCTGGTCTCAGTTATTGTGTAGAAACAAAAAGACAAAAACTAAACGAAATAGGTCATGTATTAGGCATGTTTCACAGTCTCCGGCCCAAGAGATACAACTGCAAGAATATTTCTGGGTTACATCTCGCGTCGTTGATTAATGTCTGTGGTAAATATGCGTTACATTATTTATTTCAGTTGCATTTACTGAAAAATAATATCATTCCACAAATCTCACTAGTCCTATTCTACCTCACCAACCCCCTTCCTCCCCCCTCCCCCCAGTCCAGAGTGTGTATGGTGGTTAGTGATAGTCTCTCTTATAAATAGCATATAAAAAGAAACACAACACTAGAAAAGTTCTGGGTCACGAGCGCGACTCACCTACATTTTAAAACACACCGCCCCCACTGTATAATTGCACTTGAATTAATAAATGACTTGTGTATTGTTTGAGGAAGGAAAATGCCCGTCAAACAGAGTTTCTGAAAATCCGGCTTGCTTCCGGTCTCTCGCGCCCCGCTGCCGCCGGCCTGACGCTTCCCCCGGCCGCGCGCACACTCTCCTCGTACGTAGGCAGGTCTTTCACCTCGTCGTAGGCCGGCGGCTGCAGCACGGGCGATGTGAAGCCGTCCACCCCGTCCATTCCTCCGCCGTCCTCGAAACGCTCCAGCAACGTGTCCTGCGACGCGGTGGCGCGCGCCCCTAACAGCGACTCGGGCTCCGGTGGCGCGCGGCCGCGACGGCGGTGACGCGGGCACACGAGCCGCTGCACGAAGTAGCCCACGGCGAAAAGGGCGAGCAGGATCAGCAGCCCGGACAGCTTCCGAGCCAGCCAGCTCGCGTGCTCGGCGAAAGTGCGCAGCGGCAAATCGCAGCAGCCGGCCGACGTGGCGCTGCCGTTGGCTCGCGCGCCGCACTGTATCTCCCCGCAGCCGCGCGACGCGTCGCACACGCACACCGTGCACAGAGTCACGAACGTCCCGACGTCCAGCGCGAACTGGCGCATGCTTCAGTCTTCGATGAGAGCTTGAAGACGAATCAGCGCGTGCATGAATGCATTAACGTTTATATGACATATAAACGGATCCTTAAGCTTGCAAGCGCGCGGCGTCTTTACCGGGATTTTTAAAATTATTATTATTTAATTGATTTCTTTTTTCCCGCGCTGAGATGCAGGTCCTCCTCCCCGCTGTCTCTGCAAAGTGCAGCCGGTCGTCTCACATCATAAACCAGCTCCAGAGAATCGATCGCTGACGTCGCCGGCTGTCCCGTTCAACGCATCCTCATCCTCATCCTCATCCTCAGATTAGCGCTTTGGTTCGGTTCACGCGCGGAGCACGCTGCACGCGCATGCAGTCCCGTCGACACAGAGCCCGAGCACTACGTCAGAACCGCCGCGATGATGCAAACAAAACAGCACTGCGTCGCGTCGCGTCCCGTGAGTTCTTCTCGAAATTCATTCTAACAAGTAGCTATGCTCCGCGCACTGAATTGTGGGTCGGCTGTCAGGTGAAGACGCGTAGCTAGGGGGTTGAGACACTTCTTGAAATGTCTGGTGTTGTCTGAAAGGGCAGTGAGAAGGCTACACGTGAATTCAGACCCCTAATTAGCCGACTCTTCAGACCTTCAGATCTACGCAGCTTATTAGTACTGCAATTAGCCGGGCTCATCACCCCTGAGAGCCGCGCGCGCGCACACGCGCGCGTGCGTGCATTAGACCATATAAAATAAGGCCATCACTTAATAGACCACCAAATATTCTCTCCATGGAGGAGTCATTTTTATATAGACAAACTGTACTGTAGCCTATAATACATTAATTATAGGTCACCTTCTAACCTTTAATTTGCTTAATAATGTCGTTTTTTTCCCCTCCCATTGACTATTTTTATCTATTATATAGGCTAATCTAGGCTATTTATGATCTAAGATCCTGCTGAATTCAAAAAGTAATTTGACCTAGTATCTATCCATCCATCCATCCATCCATCCATCTTCTATCGCTTACTCCTTCTTCAGGGTCACGGGGAACCTGGAGCCTATCCCGGGGAACATCGGGCACAAGGCAGGGTACACCCTGGACAGGGTGCCAGTCCATCGCAGGACCTAGTATCTAATGAAACGTTTTATTTCAATGCATGTTGAAAATGTTGCTGCTCCACACCTGACCGTGCAGCCTTATTTATTCCCCAAACTCGTGCTACAAAGTTGGAAGCACACAATTAGATAACATGTCTTTCTATGCTGTAGCATTACGATTTCCCGTCACTGGAACGAAGAGCCCCGAACCTGTTCCAGCATGATAATGCCCCCCGTGCCCCGCGCGAGCTCCATGAAGACACGGTTGAAGTGGAAGAACTCGAGTGTCCTGCACAGAGCCCTGACCTCAATCCCGTTGATCACTTGTTTTTGGGATGAACTTGACAGCACATATGGGTATAAAGGTCAAGTGTTCACAAACTTTTGGCGATATAGTGTACATTCATTCATCCAGCTGATTTTTAAGATCTTCTGATAGGTTTCTTCTGTATGTCACTCGATCCTGTTTAAAAACCAAGGGGGATGGAGCTTTTTCAGTCGCCACCCCCTCGTTTATGGAATCAATTGCCACTGGACAGCAATTGCCACTGGCGGATGCCTAGCACCCTCAAGGATCATTTTTAAAAAGAGGCTTCATGTCCGTTGTCTGTCTCTATTTGATTTGTTTTTTATTTTACTTTCTCTTACTCTGTTCAGCACTTTGATCAGCTTTGCTGTGTTTAAATGTGCCATCCATCCATCTTCTATTCCGCTTAATCCCTTTCAGGGTCACGGGGGAACCTGGAGCCTATCCCAGGGAGCATCGGGCACGATAGGGTGCCAGTCCATCGCGGGGCATTTAAATGTGCTATATAAATAAAATGTACTTTTACTTACTATCGTGAGAATAAATATGAATTCAGAAATAAACAAACAAAGACCAATGAAAATAGAGCCAAAAAAAAAGCCCGACAGCAGCTCTGTTGAAATGTCGATTCTGATTGGTCACAAGGTGTTCATTAATTTTCTATAACAGCAGTTTCACCCAACAGGGTGCCAGTCCATCGCAGGGCACAATCACGCACACACCCACACACCCATTCATACACTACAGACACTTTAGACACGCCAATCAGCCTACCATGCATGTCTTTGGACTGGGGGAGGAAACCGGAGTACCCGGAGGAAACCCCCGTAGCACGGGGAGAACATATAAACTCCGAACACACACGGCCACGGTGGGAATCGAACCCCTGGAGGTGGGAGGCGAACGCACTAACCACTAAGCCACCGTGCGCCCCATTATCATTATTATCAAGAGTAAAGAAAGAGGCTGGTGACGGAACAGCTGTTATAACATAAACGATAATAGGAAGTAACTTGTCTCACGGATGTTCCACAGCATTAAATGTAACTATGAAGAGATAAAATGCACAATGTGTTGTTTATTAATATATTCACGTTGTAACCACTGCAATATTACTATACTATAAGAGGAAAAAGAAACACATGTTGCATCTGGTTTTAAGAAAATAATGACTAAAACACTACATCACCCCGCCCAGTCACTGATTATTTCCCCCACAAGTGTTTTATTCCTTGCTTAACTGCCACAAAAGACAAATTCATTAAAATAATAATATTGGCACCCTATCCAGGGTGTACCCCGCCTTGTGCCCGATGCTCCCTGGGATAGGCTCCAGGTTCCCCGTGACCCTGAAAAGGTTAAAGCGGTATAGAAGATGGATGATATTATTATTATTATTATTATTATTATTATTATTATTATTATTAAGACACTGCACAAAACACAATACAATACGCATAAAACACCACAATAGGTTTTGTGTCCTTGAGCACATCAAGAGATTGTGTGTATTTCGCTGTGCCTCGTGGGCTGCTTTCCCCCCTCGTTTCTTTTCAAAGAGGCAGTCGATATTTTCTTCCCCTAAACAGAGCTGACATCCAATACGATTCGATTACCAGAGCATTACGCTGAGAAATACAGTGGAACTGATGCAGGATCTAATTCATGGGGCATCACATTTCCCAATTACTGCCATGTGATACGTGCGGCATCATCAATAGAAATAAAACAACACAACAAGTCCATATTTGGCTATTTTACAATCTTTACGACTAAAGATAATCTCAAACAAGGTGACTCGAGCGATAGACGATTGACTGTAATACAGAATCCTTTCTTTTAGCGCCAGGTTGCATCTCGCAAACCAGAGAGAAAACAAACAGGGGTGTCAGAAATAAGAAATCACACCAATGCATCCCATAAAAACACACAATGTCCTTTAATTTCTCCGTGGATTGATTAGGCTTATCTATTTGCTGTTTGTTTTTCTTCATTTCCAGTAAACGGCGAGTCAGTGTTAATGGTAGAAACCACAGCTGATGCTTGTGGCTTGTGACAGGAACTGAAGCATAGCTAAATGCATCTACACCACAGAAAGTAAGTACTTGGATAAGCCTTTAAATGTGAGGATGAAGGCAAATATTCACTCAAAGGTTCTCGTCACACAGTGAAGAAATCTATTAATGCTGCACTCATGTGCCTTTAAGTGCAATACAGTTTGATCGTTCGCTAGCCTGGTTTGGTTCGGTAGCTTTCTAAACATTTTCCTGTATTCCCTGTGAAAATGGACCTAATTTAATAAATGATTGAATATGTAAGTCTTCTCCATTTATAATATCCAATTCGCCCATCCACGTGTTTTCGGGAGGTTGGAGGAAACTGGAGAACCTAGAGGAAACCCATGTGGACACAGGGAGAACACGTCAAACTCCACACGGACAGTAAACTGAGCTCGGGATTGATCCTGAATCTGGAGTTGAAAGGGGATAATGCTATCCACTGCACTATTGTGATGCCATGAATTCGTTAATGGGAATATTTGAAAGGAAAACTCCACAAATCTCAACCATTAGGAATAACAGTCAGGTTTCACTGTTTGCTCCTAAAACCAAAAGAGTAAGAGCTTCTTTTCTCACTCACCATTTTCCAGCGACGTTGGATGTCATGTTAATGAGAATTCCAATGTAGAAGTAGTGGAGACATTGGTCCAAATGCTGTATTCAAACCCCCCAGAGAGCGCTGCAGCTATTTGACAGTTGCACTGAGTTACTCCATAGACTCAGCTCAGCTAGTTAGCGATCTACGAGACGATGTGCAAGACTGCATCGAAGGTGATATTAGCATGAGGAGGTGAGAGAACTGGACAGACTAAAGGACTAAAGCGCAGCTGCATCGTTCTCTTTAGGTGGAGATAAACGGTGTGCTCAAGTCATGTCGGAAAGATCGTGTTTACAAGTTTGCGGCAGCTTTGGCTCAGGTTGTAAAGCGGGTTGTCCACTAATCGTAGGGTTGGTTTGATTCTCAGCCCATGTGATTCCACATACTGAAGTGTCCTTGGGTAAGACACTGAACCCCAAGTTGAGGTTTACAGTGGCTTCATAAATTGATTAAAAACATTTTTTTTTAAAGTTAAACATACCTTATTGGCATTCTTGGTTCTCATTTTCTTGACTCAGAGTTAAAAAAAACAAAAAAAACAACACTGCTGTATTTTTTGTAGTTAATTAATAGTAGGTACACCGCCATGTTGCTCCGACCAAAGTGACTTGGTCACACCTGACATCGTACTTACGACTTCCCAACTCGAACTTCACAGGATGACCTGAACGAACTTCACAGGATGACCTGAACACACAGAAAGTTCCACTGGTGAAACCACCGAACAGCATTGTGGGTAATATAACTCTTTCGTTAAAGAGTAGCGGTATAACCCTAATCTGGTATAATCCTGGCGAAATTCCCCCATTGGTACTTCTCAATCATGGCCCCCCAATAATCCCCATCTCTGAATTGGTTACATCACTCTCGCCTCTCCACTAATAGCTGGCGTGTGGTGGGTGTTCTGGCGCACTATGGCTGCCGTCGCATCATCCAGGTGGATGCTACACACAAGTGGTGGTTGAGGAGATCCCCCACCCCATCCTGTTCTACCATACAAAAAGCTCTGAGTATCTAGAAAAGCGCAATATAAATGTAACTTTAACTAACTAACTAATATAGCAGGGGCAGTGGTGGCTTGGTGGTTAGGGTTCTAGGGTTATTGGTCAGAAGGTCGGGGGCTTGAGCGCCAGCTCTGCCAAGCTGCCACTGTTGGACCCTTGAGCAAGGCCCTCAACCCTCTCTGCTGTATCATGGCTGACCCTGCACTCTGACCCCAACTTCCTTGGCGTATGCAAAGAAAAGAATTTCACTGTGCAGTAATGTATATGTGATTAATAAAGACTCATTCTTATTATTATTATTCTTATTATTCTTATTATTCTTATTATTATTATTATTATTATTATTATTATTATTATTATTATTATTATTATAGGAAAGCCTTAGCCAATCGTATACAGATTGTTCAGAATGGATTTTTCCTTTAAGAGTAGCACCGATCATATACTGTATGTTGCATCTGTAAAACATCCAGATTCTACCTTTAAGCCCCTGTTTTTGTAATAATTTCCATCTTATGCTGCTGAGAACTTGCATGTTGTGAGCACATTGTGGTGCTACTCTGTCATCTGCCTGATGATTCACATCTTACATTATTAACAGATAGGCCTTTGATTGATTTTTTTTTCTCTCTCATTTTCTTTCATGACTCTCCTAGTGCGTGCATTAACGGTCGAGTGCGCTCGTCTTTTGAGCCGCATGGATGCAATAAATGCCTTGTTTTAAATGAAGAACAGCAGGACGTCCGTGTGGGAGTGATCACTCCATCATTGTATATGCTAATAAAGCACAGGACCTACATTGTCTAAAAATCAAGCTGGAGTTTGCGACGGGAATTATAAACAAATAAAAAAACGAAAAAAAAACAACTATTTCACTCCCACAGATTTCCTGCTCTCCAATGGGCCGAAGCCATGTGTGAATGTGTGTCAGAGATATACTGTATGAGACTTGGCAGGATAATAGAACAGAGACACAGCCTGCTTCGAACACAAAATCTTTCTCTAACTTTCCTCCTTCAAAAGTTTTGCGGTCTAATGGCTTTTTGGAGGCGAGTTAAATAAATCTTATCAGAGTGCTCAAGTCAGCGACTTTCATTCATACAGGAGCTCTGATCAGGGGGAAATGATGACATAAAAGATGTGGGAGAAAAGAGAAACGGTCGTTTAGACGACACAATCTGCGTAACCTCTGAGCTGTTCCTTTCAGATATAGCCCCGCTTTGGGTTACAAAAAATATCCCAAATCAGACATGTCTGGGGAACGACTTCATGAAAACACGGCATGCAGCTCCACTGCAGTTGTCTGATGATAGTCCTGCGTCCCGCCAACCACGTGTCTGTCCAACCACGCTATATTCACATGTGGCTTCTAATGTCTTGCCCTAATGCCCTCACCGCCCCGCCCCCAACCCCATTCAGCTTGTGCCAATCGCTACTTAAATCATTTATTAACCCTCCTATTATGTTGGAAAAAAAAGTTACATCCATTATGTTATGGGTCAGAATGACTTCCACATTTGAAATACACACAAAAAACAGCAAAGAACCGCTTAAAACAGTAAACCTTGTCTCAGACAAGCCATAAGAAGAAATATTTCCATATAAGTTCATGACTTAAAGTCAAAAACTTAAAGTCAAACTGACCCATAACGTAACAGGACGGTTGAATATAAGTAATGTCTTTTCTTATAATTTAATGAACTATACTAGATTGATTTTAAGATTATTATTAGATAATTATTTGTCATGCTGTACGTGCAAATAGATGACTGCTTGAAGCCGTGGGCTGCGTCCTAAACCACATACTTACTATATAGCAGCTGAGATACATGTATTTCTCGTACTATATACTGTAGTAGGTAAGTACACGGTTTGGGATGCAGCCGTGCTCTCTTGTTTGCCGTCAAACGGTTGAGCGCTGCCCTGTGTGTACGTGTCTTGTCGCAAAATGCGGCGAAAACTCCCACACGCCGCTAATAATGTGATTAAGGTGTGTACATGTCTGTAATGCACGTCGATAATGCGACTAAGACAGGAATACTCCCGAGTATGATTTTAGTCGATTAAGGTCATCAAAAATGGCTGTTTACATGCTAGTTTCTTAATCAGAGTATTGTCTTAATCGGATTAATATTGGAATATTGTTGTCCATGTAAACGTACTGATAAAGACATGCATTAAAACTGGATACAAGCGTCTAAAATTCCAGCTTGACTGGAGAAGAACAGATGAACTTGAATGTCTAGCTACTTGTGTTCTACGGTACAAGATGTTGAACTGTATGATCAGGACTGCATATTAGTGATCAGATAATTATGGGCATAAATTTCTACATCTTGTACTGTAGAACACAAATGGATGGACATTCCTGTCAGTTCTTACATAATACAAAATAACAAACACCTGTTAAAAAAACAACAACAATTTTTGCCTTGTATCATTGGTGACACAAGGAGAATGAAACCACGTGAGGCTTTTGTGTTGTATTTGATCAAACTTGCAAAGGATTGGTCTGTCCTATATTCATCCCCTGACTATGGTGTCAGTATTGCGTGCCATGGAAAAAAACAAAAGCAGTTATGGCTTCTCATAGTCATGACTTGACATAGCGTTTCTTTAAATTGCAAGCTGGGTTTCCACTGTTTGTAACCTGGGTTTTAGTTCACTGTGGCCCAACATGAGAAGTACCTATTGGATGAACTGGAATGTGTTCTTCATAGACTTGGGGTTGTAGCGAGTCCAAACAGAATGCACATAGCATTTGGCTATTAAGTCTTGAATGTTGTCCATCACAACTTCTCCCTCAGTGATGATCTGCAATGAGGCTGGACTGAGATGGAGAGCATAGCACCTTCATGCTCAGTGAGGAGGATCCTAATGTCAAGAGCACAATCGTGACATTTCTCATTAAATAACCATCAATAATGTTAAACAATATATTCTCATCATGGGAGAGTCAGACACACGAGGGAAGGTTCACACCTTGTGTTCTGACTGCTGGAGTAGATTAAACAAACAGATCACCCAAAGAGGTTGGAAAGAGCTGTTGCTATTAAGTTTCCTCGTGTAAATTTTTAATGTTTTGCACTCCAGAAAAGGACATCTATCCAGCTTCATTGTATTGGGGTGCTGGGAGATTGTTTTTTTGGCCATGACATGCAGCGAATGGTCCGGGAACTTGCTGCTCAGGGCATTTGTACCCATGTGGTATGTGCCCTAACCATTTTGTAAGTAAGAGGTTATTTACAAAGCATGCTTTCTAGGAGGAAGTCTGTGGGGTTGTCACCAAGCAAGCACAATAGCACCAGCACCCTCTGAGCATCAGTGACCGAATATCAGTTGGCCCTTTAGTCTTTTGGGTGCAGAAAAATCACATAACTGACAGTGAAAGGTTATTGGGCACTTTCACACAGCTGTGCATCCCGAACTTTCTGGTGAATCTTTGATCAGTGGACCTTAGGGGCATTAATGGAGTTAAATGTGCACAAACATTCTAGGTGTAAGCAAGGAAAAGTTACAGTTCTACTGTAGCTCCCATGTTTTAACACAAGGGTGGACAATCTTATCCGGAAAGGGCCAGTATGGGTGCAGGTTTTCATTCCAACTAATCAGAAGGCACACCTGATTCCACCTGTTTAATCAGTTGAGCTTGGCTTTCAATAGAAAGTAGGTGTGGCTTGGTTGGAATGAAAACCTGCACCCACAACCTGCCCTTTCCGGATAAGATTGCCCACCCCAGTTTTAACCTGTAATGTTTTAATATATAACCCCTTCTGTCACATATAAACCCACAAAACAATAAGAACCTGGAAAAGCAGAACATAACAAAACTTTTAACTCAACCCGTCAGTTGCAGTTACATTAACTCCACTGCAAAATGTTAACCAACCTCTGCTAATGACTAATCACCTGGTCCTTTGAAACGTTCGTTACGTTACTGCTATAAATGCAACAAATCACTCATGTACAACTTTTAACGAACACCATTTTGAACAAGCACATACACACACAAACATGCTAACGTTATAAACTGTGAACCAATAGAAACGCCAATTTGAATGCTAATGTTATAGCTAGGGCTGCGATAATAATCGATAACGAACGTCATTGTGGATTAGTCGGGTCGGTGATGTCACTGTGGATAACCCCGTCCGTGACGTCACTTCACGATGGTGAAGAAGGCATTTCTATGAATAAAACTCATCTGAGAAACAGCGGAGGTCACAGAGCGAGCTGCTGCTGCGGGAAAAGTGCACGATCCGGGTCGTGCAAAACATGAGTGTTTTATATTAAGCGCTTCAAACAAACTCGTCAGTGTATTGACGTGGCTTGTCGTGTCAGATGCTTCACTCTGTACCTCTTAAATCAAAATGTATTACAGAAATGAACATGCATAAAGTTTCATGATGGAAAAATCATTATTTCTATCAAGGTAACTTTAAACATAAAAAACCCTAAACCTCTTCTTCAGGCTTACTAAAGGGGGGGGGGGGGCACGACATAGATCAAAGGGTCAAAAGTACTTCCTGTCTCCTGTGTCATTAAGAAGCATTTGCTGAGGTCATATCCTTCCTCCAGCTGTGTCTCTAGTCAGAAAATCATCTGTGGAAACTCATCTGGCTCTTAAATTCGTCTCATGTGTAAAATCCGGCACAAGAGAGGGAGATTCCCTGGCCCAAGGGACCGAGTGGGGTTTCTGAAGTTTTGAAAAGTCCCGGAAATGGGATGGGTGTTGGGAAGACGGGAGGAGTTGTGAGGATGAAGGGAGAATGTTTCCTTCATCCCACCTTTTCCTGGTCCACACAGCTGCTCATGTTGACTGATGATCTGAAAATCTCAACGGGACATCAAATTCAAAGCGACAGAACGGCACAGTGTGTATATAAAAGCTGCTCAGAAGTCATATATGGCCACACGTCACACACTCTTGAACCCTTGCACCACAGGCGATGAGAACACACGGTGGCATCCTAATATCTGAGTCCATCATCAAGAACTGTATTTGCTCTAACTACTTATGATTAAAAAAAAAGAAATAATACTACTAATATGTGTCAAGGTATACTTATAACATCTATATGATCACGACTATAACATTCTGCACTAATATAAATCCAAATAGTTTCCGTTATAGTGGAGAGACTCCACTATAAGGCATCACTCGTAAGCCAAATGGTTCAGATATTTAATTTTCATTCAAAGCCTTTTTATTAGTTTTTTTTAATAAATGGTTGTTGTTTTTTTGTAGACTCAGACAATTTTCTGTGTGCTGAAAACATCGTGTTTTTCAATTCTTTAATAAATACAATTTAAACCAAATAAAAAGAAGATAAACAGAAACAGATTTTTTTGTTCCTTTTCATTTTATGCTTATGAATAACTGATGATATTGACCACATTTGTGTGTATTTATTCATATCTCCGGTCTTGCTTATTGTAGAAACCACAGAGTACATGTACTTTTTGTTATTTAATGTTGTGGAATATCTTGTTATCACTTATATTATGTAAGCAGCAAACAGTCATTCCCTCACCGGCCTCTCTCCCTCTCTCCCTCTCTCTCTCTCTCTCTCTCTCTCTCAGTTAGGACTAAAGAAAAACACAGCTTGTCATGTTACCAAGACTGGATACTCCTTCTATAAATGTTAAATAAACATCTCCTCAGAGAAAACTTCACCAGATCAATGATTCTATGTGTTTATTTGCTATATGACATGTAATTAAAATAAGTTTATTATTAGTTCCTGTGAATTAGCTGTTAATGTAGAACACTGTAGTCAGAGCTGCTGCTATAGTAAAATAATAAATAATAAATATTACGTGTATTGTTCTCTGCTTGACATATCGCTTTGCTTGTATTTTCATATTTGTATGTCGCTTTGGATAAAAGCGTCTGCTTAATGAGTAAATGTAAATGTAAATAATAAACACCTTCTGACCAATGAGAATCGAGACGTGTAACACAGCTGTGGCATAAGACGTAGGAGATAATAGGAGGAAGATGTTTTAGATAAAGGCAAATTAGTAACTCCAAAAAAAAACAAAAAACCCAGACACCCAAACAGCACGTAAAAGGAAACCGAATCCTGGGTTTGTCCTTCAATCCCTGAGATCTGGTAAATATAATGTGACTGAAGCTGGAGAGTATTGATCTTGATCGCTCTCTCTCTCTCTCTCTCTCTCTCTCTCTCTCTTTCTCTCTCTCTTGCTCTCTCTCTCTCCCTCTCTCTCTCTCTCGTTACTAAGTTTACTTTAAACCTCCTGCCGGGACACATACTGTATACTCCCTGAGAGAGAGAGATGAAGAGTAGATTTACTCATCCACTCCGGGCAAGTGTGTGATCGATAGGAAAGCCCTTGATCCTCTCCTTAGCTGACTCTCACGCTCACTCTCAAGACAGTTCCTGTTAAATATTTACTCTGGGTTTTTGCATTTTTCACCAACACTTCTACTGAGGAAGTGGTTACGGGTACACACAGATACACATCAATACGACCTTGTGTGACCCTTCTGACTAAAACGGTTCTTTCAGGTTTACACTGGGAGGCCATCTTATCAATATTATCATCTTCATCTCCTATTCTGTTGTTTGACTTTGTGTGAGCTCTTACAATGCATTTTGAAAATAACAATAAATAATTTCTTCTTCTTCTTCTTCTTCTTCTTCTTCTTTTTGAAATAGCACAGCAAAAATTCCATCCAGATGTTTGTAGGTTATATTATTGCATAGCACATACGAACCCAGAAATTCCACTACGCTGTGTGTCAGTTTAGTTAGAACCTTCAGCTTGTAGTGGGATGACACCTAGTGTTTAGGATGAAGAAATATCTCAGCTGGTTAAATACGACAACATGAAGAAAAAATTCCTAAATGGCTAAATGTTACAGCAAGGACTGTGCTTTCATCACTACAAATTATTATATTTGTTTTAATGTGCAAATATCCCAAATATGGGAAAATTTATCTAATATGTCTTATTATGAGATTGTTATAAATATAATGTTTACATTACCCAGTCTGTTTTTAAATGCTTTTACTCCAGCTTTAAAATTTCTTGTTCTGTTGGCAGATCATTTTGCTTCTTCCTAGAGACAAATGCTTATCAGGTTTACGGTAATGGTAGAAGGAGTAATTGAAGGGGAAAACAGTGGAACCAGAAGTACATTTTTACTTTTGTAACTACACATTTAATGCACTCATCTATCTAATTCATGTGACAATATTAAGGGTTTTCTTTGACTCACCCTCTTAGGCTTGTCAATGCTTTAATGTAATATTATAATAGGAAATACTCGATAAATTGGACTATATTTAAGATCTTTTAACTTGCCAATGTATAATATTTTGCTATTTGTTCCAGTGCTATATTAACTAAACTTAATTATTTATTAGATGACCCTTCGGACGTTTGAAGGATTATATCAACCTAGTGAGCAGGAGGAGAACCTGCCCTACAATCTGATTTCATTTCTAAATGAACCAAAAAAAATAAAAATAAAAATAAAATAAAGAGCAATAAAATAATTCCAAAAACATTTTAAATTGAGGGCAGTTTTTCATAATTTTTATTTGTACTCAAGTAAAGTTAATTATTATTATTATTATTATTATTATTATTATTTAGATCTGATCTTGATCCAGAGGATCATAGTCATGGTCTACTCCACTGATATGTGACATAACTTTGGTACTCTGCTAACTAGTTAGCAAGCTAGCTATTTCTCAAGCAAGCCAATTTGTTTGTTGTTGTCACCAAACTAAACAGCTAATTAGAATGCTAGATAGTAAGCTAACCAGCTAGTTAGAATGCTAAGTAGTAAGCAAACTAGCTAGGTAGAACAGATAATCAACCAGATAGTTAGAATGCTAGATAGTAAGCAATATGTTTGAGTACATAGTTCAGTACAAAGAGAATAGACAAATTATCAAGGAAATTGATCCAGTTATGTTGGGCTTGTGGTTTTATGGCACGTCAGATGAGAAATCTGTCGATCAAAATGGAAGCGAATGTAAAAAAATAAAAATAAATAAATAATAATAAATGATATATATATATATATATATATATATATATATATATATATATATATATATATATATATATATATATATATAAAATTTAACATCTCCCCCAAGGCTGCCAAGTGGGAAGCTCGTGAGGAGATCTTAAGTTCAAATCCCGATAATGCGAAAACTGTTTGTGTACATTACTGTACAGAAACGTTGTGGTGTCTTCACCTGTCTTTGAGGAAGTATGTGAGAAATTTGTCACAAAGCAGTTTTACAGCAATCTAGATGCAGATTTAGATCCCTAATGAGCAAGCCAGAGACGACAATGGAAAAGAAACACTCACTGAGATGACATGCAGAAGAATACTTCAAGAGGAACCTGAATCAAAAGGTATCATACTCTCTGGGACCATAGACTCTGGAGTGACAATGCTGGATAGTAGGATTATAATTCACTGGTTTGTAGCTGATCTGGAATTAGTAATGGCCAAAGTATTAGTACACAATAGATTTTGTTAATTAATTCATAACAAAAGATGCACTTTTTCCTAAATAGTTCTTTCATCAAGTTCCAATTGTAGATATTGTCATAAAGCTTGGGTTACGGTCTGTGTGGAATTTCACATGTTCTCCCAGGGTCTGCATAGGTTTCCTCTGGGTTCTCTGGTTTCCTCCAACTTCCTAAACTTGCCAGTAGGTGGACTGGCAATGTTAAACTGCTGCTAGGTCTGAATGAGTGTGTGAATATTTTGGTGTGTGAGTGTGTGGTGCCCTGTGATGGACAGGTGTCCCATCTAGAGTGCATTCCTGTCTCACACCCAGTGTTCCCAGGATAAGTTCCAGATCCTACTCGAACCTTTATACTGCTTTATACTTGTTAGTATAAAGCAGCTACTTATAGTGAGTGCGTTACAACCCTTACAGTCCCCTCCAAAACTATTGGAACAGCAAGGCCAATTCATTTCTTTGTGCTGTACACCAACGACATTGGGTTCGAGATCAAAAGATGGACATGAGATTAGAGTTTAGGATTTCAGCTTGTATTTCCTGGGATATATGTAGATGTGTTAAACAACACACTGAGTCTTTTGTGTCAGACCACCCAATTTTAAGGTGAGCAAAAATATAGGAACCGATAAGTCTTAAAGTAAATTCAAGTAAATAAAACTACATATTTGGTTGCATATCCCATGCTTGCAATAACTGCATCAAGAATTCGACATCAAGAATTTTTGGTTTCTTCATTTGTGAGGATTTTCCAAGCTTTCACTGCAGCCTCTTTCAGTTCTTGTTTGTTTCGGGGGGTTTCTCCTTTCAGTTCGGGTCTGAGGTGAGAATACATTCTGGATGGGTTTCCAGTTCATTTCAGTTCACCTGTTCAACCACAGTACATGCATGTGAACAATAATCTGTCTTTTCTGTTTGCATTAAAAATCAGTTTTGTGACTCACAGAAGATATAAAAGAGAATAAATCTGAAGTATGCAAACAACCCAATACCCAAACCTGCAGACACCAAATCACAGTTCATAAGTAACCTCCTAACCTCCTAAAACTGAAACTTCAAATGACCTGAACACGGATGCCAGATTTTGCATGCAGAGATAAAAATAAATATATAACAAAATAAAATAAAATTTAAATCGCAAAGACTGATGATTTGCTATAATTTATGTAGAGGCCATAGTTTAGTTTATGTTTCATTGGAGCCTGGTTTATAATATTATTTTAAAAAAACAATGTTTGGTATTAAACAGTCATTATGTTGGGAATAAACATTGTAAATCTGGCAACCACCACCCCATACACCACCCCATACCCGTACGTATATTACTATCCTTGTGAGGACCACTGACTATTATTATGCCAAAGAATGCCAAGAACCTAAACTTATCCTTAACTTTAACCTCAGAAAAACAAAAAGAAACATATTGTTTTTGTATCAAAAACAAAACATCAACAACAACAACAACAAAAAGGTCAGAACTGTCAGATACAACTATCCTTTTGGGGTTGTTTGGTCCCCAAGAAGATATAAAAACATATGCACCCACTCACACTCACACACACACAAAGAGAAAGAAAGAAAGAGAGAGAGAGAGCGCGAGAGCGAGAGAGAAACAGAGCGGTAAATCATTGGCCCAAACCAGAGAGCGGGCTTTTTCTAAGCCCCGCCCCCTTTTGCTCTGTCTACATTGTTTATTCCAACATCGTGTTGTGATGGAAACATTTCTCCACTCACTCGGATTTATTCACGTGCACGAATTATTTCTTTCTCGATAGTGGGGAGAAGAAAAAAATTATAATAAACCTCCACATATCACTAATCGTATGTTTATAGACTGTACGTGGATCGGTGAAGAGAACAGCGGGTGGATGTGAGGTGTGTGTGTGTTGTGTTACGGTGTGTTTGTTGTCTGCGTGCAGGTGAGAAGAGAGCAGCGCGCGCGCGCTCTGCATCGCTCACGCTCCTCTCCTTCCTCGTTTTACATAAACGTCACGAGCAGCAATCGCATCGCACGCGCAGGTGGCTCAAATTCAAAGCCCTCTTGTGTGTATGTGTGTGTTTGTTTGTGTGCGCGTGCGTGCGTGCGTGAGCTATGGTGGCGAAGATGGCAAATTTCGGCGACACAAAAGAAGTAGAAGACGGGTGAGTGATGCTTATTTCTCAGTCCATCCCTGCTACTGTGTATCGATACGCTCCTCGGTTGACACGCGTCTTAGCGACTTGACGTCGAATCCTCCTTGTATACATTGTAACTGTGATAACACGCCGCTTTGAAGACCTGGTGCAAACGGAAAGTGCTGAAGATGCGCCATGATGCTTTTGTTTCCTGGGTAAACAAGTAACGCTTCCATCGTCGCTTCTGTTTAAACTGGGTCCCCAATACATATGGTATGACTTATAATAGTGTAATAAGCCACACTCCAAGAGGGAGCCGTGTGTGTGTGTGTGTGTGTGTGTGTGTGTGTTATTATGGCGGTATATCAGCTATTTAAAGTCTCCATGAAATCATAATTGAAGTTTTGTGGGTTTTTTTTTGTATGAATATGTTCACCTTAATGTTCTGTATAAGCAAGTGTGCTCCAAAACAATGACAAGATTCACATTTAAATGTACATTCTCTCTCTACCACCAATCCGAATCAACAATTTCGATGACATCCATCCATCCATCCATCCCTCTATATTGTCTACTGCTTATCCCAGGGGTTCCCAAACCTTTCCAGGGCAAGGACCCTCAAATGGCATTAACATTTGTCCGAGGCCCCGCTTGTGCAAGATGTCTTTAAAACATATTAAAGATACAGACTTCTAAATATATCCCCCCTTTTTTAAAATTAATAATTACATCTTATATCTTTACATTATATTACACTAGGAATTGATTGTGTGTGTGTGTGTGTGTGTGTGTGTGTGTGTGGTGGTGGGGTTGTCTGAGAGTGAGAAAGAGAACACCAAATTGTTGAGGCCTCCCCGGCGCCCCCTGGAGGCCCCCACTTTGAAAACCACTGACTTATCCTACTGGGTTGCTGCTAACCTGGAGCCTATCCCAGGTAGCATCATGCACAAGGGTTGGGGTTAGGGTACCACAACCTGGACAGGGTACCAATCCATCGCAGGGCACACAATTTTGTTGACATCGATTTTAAATCCCATTGTAATGTTAATTATCTCATTTGAGTAAGGAACTTTTGACACTTTTTGACAGATATAAACCTATATTACGTTGATTTGGTCACGTGTCTATGGCTGTGAAGTAGTTGGGCAGCACACTCACTGCCTCGTTTAGTTATTATTGCATTGTCAAAAATGGGAACTGCAGCAATCGCTAATAGAGACCCATTGGGGAACAAGTCAGGCTGCCACATGTTCGACGAAGGAGCAGTGGAGGAACAGGACAGTGAATTACAACAGGGTTAACAGTGTTATAGTCTTTACAACAATTAATAAGATCAGGTTTTATAGCAAATAATCGGAAAACATTTCCGCAAACAAAGGTAAAGTGTAAGTGTAGACAGACAGCAAGTCTACAATGTACAGGATCATTTCTGTTGTATGATATATTGTACTATATATTGGATTATGGCATGGATAATGTTCAAAGAAAAGAAATGCGTGCACACCACAGTGACCCACGCAAACGATGAGGAACAAGTTCATTTTTTGGGTTGGTTGAGTGTGGTTTTGGTGGTAATTGGCCTGGAAATTTTGCTTAAACCTGGCAACCTTGGTTAATGTTTTTAGCTTTTCTGTGTGCGTCTCACAAATGATGAGTGGAAAAACAAAGGAACTTCTAAAACAGCCTAAAACAAGTAACTAGACTTTATGCTGGATGTTGTATGTTGTTGATTGTCAACTGCCTATTATGTGCTTTTTCTCTTATTATGTTTCTTTTTCTTAAACTCATTAGACAGACTATAGCATAAGCCAGCGCTAATAGCCTCTGCACGTAATTTAGTTTGAAGCTGTGTTGTTTTTAAGATTGTTCTGCTTCGCCAAAATCTATGGCCATGAGCCTTGCTGGAAATAAAATAGACATGAAATAAACACGAGGGAGACCTAGTATGAGTAGTATGTAATTTTATTGAGAATTCACTGGGCTGGTGGGACTCATAATGTGTTGGTGAGATGGTGTGTTTGAACGTGGAGAATCCTTTCGCAACGAAAATCCAGTCAGGAGTGACACAGACGAGGTCAGGTTAAGTTTGAGTGAAACAAGACATAATATAAGGAGCCGGGCTGCACCTTATCTCGCCTTATCTCGCAGGTGTAATGGTGTTTTGGCTACAGCTAACTCTAAACCATTGTCTTCAACCAGCCCAAGACAACCCATGTCACACCCCTCTTCATATCCCTCCACTGGCTTCCTGTAGTTCAAGGCCTTGATGCTCACCTACAAGACCTTATCAGGAACAGCACCCTCCTACCTCAACTCTCTCCTGAAGGCATACATTCCCAAATGGGCCAAAACGCGTCATGTGACGTCATTACGATGTGCGTTCAGACAAAGCTCTCTTCGAGCAAACGTGAATCAAACGTGAGAACAGGTAAAAGTTCTCATTTACCATTTACCGCGGAAGACCGTGTAAAACTATTTCCAGCATTTGCAGTTCAAGTAGTTTTCCGCAAAAAAGGCACAAAAAACTCAGCAAATTGCATCGCAAAATCAAGCATTTTTGACGGCAACAATCACAAAAAAACAGCGTAGCATTCAGTATGGAGTGTTTTTCTACTCCTAGTCAAACTGCATCATTTTCAGATCATTCTTAAGTCTTAATTGCAGCTATAATATGTAAGATTTTCTCATTAAAAAAGTAACATCTGACTGTTGTTTCAAGCTGTCGCTATTTGAACTTAATATAATCCTGTTTACATGACACCTGTTTTGTTTTGCATTTGACTTGACTTTGACTCATCAGTACAAACAGTGAAGCAAGGCAGTCCTTGAGTTCAGAATTCAGGAAGTGCACCAGTGTGGTATTTCATTTAGTGCTACAACTAACGATTATTTTAACAATTGGTTAATCTGTCAATTATTTCTTCAGTTAATCGAATTAGTTGGATTAAAAGGCCAATTTTTATTTACTGTATTTAAAATAAAATTAAAAGTTATTTCACATTCTGCCCAATATTGTCCTTCAAACACTGCAAATTGAAGGCTATGAAAAAAGCAATTAAATGTATCTATGTGGGCGACGTTATACATTGTGCAACGGAGACTCACTTGTTGGCAGGACGAGGCTTTATGTAAAATGGAAATTACCGGCGTGAATTTCAAACATTTACAGATAAGGATGTAAATATATAAATGTAATTTCTGTGCTGAAGAAAACATGTCTGGAACACATTACACAGCACACGCATCTGTCGCAGCATCTGACTCGACAAGCCACGTTAATACACTTACAGTGTATACAGTTTGTTTGAAGCGCTTAATATAAAACATTCTCATGTTTTGGACAATCTGGATCGTGCACTTTTCCCACAGCAGCAGCTCACTCTGTGACCTCCGCTGTTTCTCAGATGAGTTTTATTCATAGAAATGCGTTCTTCACCATCGTTAAGTGACGTCACTGACGGGGTTATCCACAGTGACGTCACCGACCCGACTAATCCATAATGACATTCATTGTCGACTACTTTAATAATCGATTATTATCGATTTTAGCGATAAGCTGTTGCAGCCTTATTTTCATTCTTAGTTAAACACTCCCTCAAATAGTGTTGGATACTATAGTCAGGTCAAGAAAACTTCTACGTTTCCTTTATAATGCCTTCCTAATCTACTTCATAATAATGTAAATGGACTTGAATCAGAAAAATCCAGACTGAGCAGCCGATAAGTCCCAAAAAAGCAATTAGTATTGATTTTAAACATAACTGTATAACACAGTCGGATACACCTAAACCCATTTGCATTGTTCCGGCTGATGTTTGGCACTGTTGTGTGTCTGGATGGGAAAATTTGCCCAAGCTTCCTCCTTGAACAGTTGTTGTTTGTTTCGTGGGGTTTCTCCCTTCAGTCTCCTCTTGAGGAGGTGCTCAGTTTGGTTAAGATTTGGTGATTGACTAAGCCAGTCTAAAACCTTCCACTTTTTCCCCTAGATAAAGTCCTTGAGTCCTTTCCAGAGTTGGCAGTGTAAATTTTCAGACAAAATGTAAACTTCTGAATTTATTCTGCTTTATTCTGCTGCTACGACCATGAGATACAGTGCCTTGCGAAAGTATTCGGCCCCCTTGAACTTTTCAACCTTTTGCCACATTTCAGGCTTCAAACATAAAGATATAAATTTTTATTTTTTGTGAAGAATCACCAACAAGTGGGACACAATTGTGAAGTGGAACGAAATCTATTGGATTTTTTAAACTTTTTTAACTAATAAAAAAGTGAAAAGTGGGGCGTGCAAAATTATTCGGCCCCCTTGCGTTAATACTTTGTAGAGCCACCTTTTGCTGCGATTACAGCTGCAAGTCGCTTGGGGTATGTCTCTATCAGTTTTGCACATTGAGAGACTGAAATTCTTGCCCATTCTTCCTTGCAAAACAGCTCGAGCTCAGTGATGTTGGATGGAGAGCGTTTGTGAACAGCAGTTTTCAGCTCTTTCCACAGATTCTCGATTGGATTCAGGTCTGGACTTTGACTTGGCCATTCTAACACCTGGATATGTTTATTTGTGAACCATTCCTTTGTAGATTTTGCTGTATGTTTGGGATCATTGTCTTGTTGGAAGATAAATCTCCGTCCCAGTTTCAGGTCTTTTGCAGACTCCAACAGGTTTTCATCCAGAATGGTCCTGTATTTGGCTGCATCCATCTTCCCCTCAATTTTAACCATCTTCCCTGTCCCTGCTGAAGAAAAGCAGGCCCAAACCATGATGCTGCCACCACCATGTTTGACAGTGGGGATGGTGTGTTGAGGGTGGTGAGCTGTGTTGCTTTTACGCCAAACATATCGTTTTGCATTGTGGGCAAAAAGTTTGATTTTGGTTTCATCTGACCAGAGCACCTTCTTCCACATGTTTGGAGTGTCTCCCAGGTGGCTTGTGGCATACTTTAGACAAGACTTTTTGTGGATATCTTTGAGAAATGGCTTTCTTCTTGCCATTCTTCCATAAAGGCCAGATTTGTGCAGTGTACGACTGATTGTTGTCCTATGGACAGACTCTCCCACCTCAGCTGTAGTTCTCTGCAGTTCATCCAGAGTGATCATGGGCCTCTTGGCTGCATCTCTGATCAGTCTTCTCCTTGTCTGAGCTGAAAGTTTAGAGGGACGGCCAGGTCTTGGTAGATTGCAGTGGTCTGATACTCCTTCCATTTCAAAATGATCGCTTGCACAGTGCTCCTTGGGATGTTTAAAGCTTGGGAAATCTTTTTGTATCCAAATCCGGCTTTAAACTTCTCCACAACAGTATTACGGACCTGCCTGGTGTGTTCCTTGGTCTTCATGATGCTCTCTGCGCTTTCAACAGAACCCTGAGACTATCACAGAGCAGGTGCATTTATACAGAGGCTTGATTACACACAGGTGGATTCTATTTATCACCATAAGTCATTTAGGACAACATTGGATCATTCAGAGATCCTCGCTGAACTTCTGGAGTGAGTTTGCTGCACTGAAAGTAAAGGAGCTGAATAATTTTGCACGCACCACTTTTCAGTTTTTTGTTTGCTAAAAAAGTTTAAAATATCCAATAGATTTCGTTCCACTTCACAATTGTGTCCCACTTGTTGGTGATTCTTCACAAAAAATTAAAATTTTATATCTTTATGTTTGAAGGCTGAAATGTGGCAAAAGGTTGAAAAGTTCAAGGGGGCCGAATACTTTCGCAAGGCACTGTACATCATCAATAAAGATTAATGAACCTTTCCAGAAGCAGCCATGCCAGCCCAAGCCATGACACTACCGCCACCATGTTTCACATATGAGTTTATATGGTTTGGGTCATGAACAGATCCTGTTTTTCTCCACACTTTGACCTTTCCATAACCTTGACAGAGGTCAATCTTGGTTCCAGAGCTATTGTGGCTCATCTCTGTATTTCTTTGCGAATTCCAATCTGGCTTTCCGATTCTTACTGCTAATGAGTTGTTTGCACCTTGTGGTATGGCCTTTATATTTAAGCTCTTGAAGTCTTCTGTGGATTGTGATGCCTTCACCCCTTCGTTGTGGCGGTTGTTGGTTATGCCACTGTATACCGCACTGTATATGCCTTCTATACTGCTTATCCTTCAGGCTCGTGGGGAACCTGGAGCCTATCCCAGGAGGCATGGGTCATAAGGCGGGGTACACCCTGGACAGGGTGCCAATCCATCGCAGGGCACAATCATATTCACACGCTACAGACACTTTGGACATACCAATCAGCCTACCATGCATGTCTTTGGACTGGGGGAGGAAACCAGAGTACCTGGAAAAAAAAAACCCACAGCACGGGGAGAGCATGCAAGCTCCGTGAGGGGTGAAGGTGCTAACCACTAAGCCACCATGTGGCCCTTTTGCATATAAGTTCATGACCCTAAATGAGGAAAGAGAAAAAGAGAGATTAACCAGTATATCGGACATCTCAAATGTGGAAATGGGTCAAATTGACCCATAACATAATAGGAGGGTTAAATAATAATAATATGAAGTAGAAGAACATTCGAAGCAAAAACTACCCTTTGTTCTATTTTTAGTCACTGAACACATCTATCTATGTAACTCCTAAACATTTTGACTAAATGACTGCAATCCTTACTGTAGGTACATTGTAGATAAAGCAGTAAACAAAAACTGGTACTGCTGCATTCTTTGTGCTATGTTCTGTATATGTATTTGGATATTCCCCACAGGTCTCCTTTATTGTGCTTGTAAAATAACAAACCTACTGTAGTTATCTGTAACGGAAGCTTTACACTCTTTTCATTATTCCAGCTTATATTTGATACCGATGTGTCTCTGGGTTCAATGCCTTGCCCATTTCATGTCTCCAGCTGGTTTTCTAGGGAAATACCATATTTGTAGGATTGGCTGCCGTGCGTGTGCAGTAGGTATCGACTCCCTCTTGTCTTCTTCAATAGCTCCGTATAGAAGAGACGACACAGAGACGCCTGACTCATTTTCTCTGATGACCACAAGAGCTTGGCCTGACTCCAGCAAGCCGTCGTCCTCCAGCCCTCTTTTATTGTAATAGATAGTAGTGTAAACACAGAACCTGCTAAAACATCACTCACTAAACAGGCTAGACCTGATAACACGGTCAGGGTAATGTATAAAGCAATAATAGGAACCTAGATATGTTTTGGAAAGTAGTTCCTGTCGGTTGACCACAGAGGTGCCGATGTCTATGGTTGAGTCATAGCATTTACAACAAAAAATACGTGAAAAAAATTTATCTGGCAGAAAAGGTCATTCACTGATGCGAAAGGCTTATTCGTTCTGATAACATCTACTTTCGCTTTGCACTGACTTTTGTCCTCTCTATTTGGACGGAGTAGTAATCATAATCATACGTTTTCCAGTATTTTCTTACTGATGATCAAATCTGAAATATTCCCCAGTAAATAAAACATGTACCTCTGCTGTGTGCAGGTTGATGGTATCATGTGATCAGTTCATATATGTGCTACCTAAAAAAAGTCAGTCATAAAAGTGTACTGTAAAGACCATTCCCTCTAAATTGGTCTTGGATAAATTCCCACCCACTAGCTAGCTCTCCCGATTATAATCACAGAGCAGTGTAACACACTCAGAGGAACATGCTGTCTACCCTCTTCTACATACATGAGCTCACAGACACCCATGATTGGCTTGTGTCACTGTGGTTGACAGGGGAGATAGAGCATTCCCCTCCCACCCTGAGAGCACAGTCCATTTTTGCTCTCTTCCACTCCCACTTTTGTATGCCTTATTTGTGTATCTACAAATAAGTTAGACAGTCCCTCCAGGATTTTGTGATTTTGAGGTCGAGGAAATTTACGCGAAATCAAGCGAACTCCACAATATTCTATAGAGCAATCGCAATTATTGCAATTTTTCAAAATTAACGCAGGTTTTCCGCAGATTTGGGCCAAGACGTGTCATGTGATGTGTTCAGTCAAAGCCCTCTTCGAATTCACATGCGTCAAACATGAAGACAGCTGAAAGGTCTCATTTACAAGCAAACATCACTGTGAACAAGTTTGCGCAATTGCAATTTCGCCAATAGTTTCCGCAGAAATTCACAACAAAAAGCCTCCTGTACAGACTGGATAGAGTTTGATACTTTTTATGTAATATACACTAAGATTTGTGTAGTAACATTCTGGTTTTTTTTTTTTTTCACTCTGCACGGTAAGAAATTCTTGCTAGCAATGTAGGCACCTCTGTGACCTGAACACAGCACCACTGTCTCACCACGAAGTGCACACTTTTTGCATGGAAAAAAAAAGAAGCACAACACAAGCATGGCCGATTTCTGCTACGAGCTAAAATGGTCCTGTGGTTTTCAGTGCTTTCTCTCGAGACTCTTCTCTTTTCTGCACCGACATGTACAAACATGCGTTTTTCACAGCCGCATTCGAAGCCCAGGTGTTTTCATGTTTGTCATGCCTGCAATCTAAGCGCCCTTTGCATAGTTTATTTGTCTGATAATACTGCTGCTATTACACTTGATTTTATGTGTGGAACAGTTTTTACAGCTCAGGCCAATTCAGGAGTACCCCAAGAAAGTGAAAGTGCTTTCATTCCTTAAATAACGTCTATTAGATAAGGATAAGATAGCATATCAGGCTTATATTTCACAATTACTGTATATCACTGTAAAACTAGCGCATACAGCCTAGATCAATGAGCCGTCTGTTGCTCAGCACTGAACAGAACAGAAGGGTTAAAGCCGGCCAGGCCGCAGCTGTGTGATGTGGAAGTGGGTCACAGAGGGTGAATGGTGCGAGATAGTGGACACGCCTCCATTTCCTGTTATTGTGTCGCTGCTGGTAGTGGCAAAGTGTGCGAATGAAAGAGTGTTGAAAGAGGTGTGTTGTGTTTAGTTAGTATTTCCCTGCTGCATGCGACAGTTGATTTGATCAAAGCGACCAAAGACGTTTTTTTTTCCCTCTGCTTTCCACCTCCTCCACACCGTTGCTTTAGTTTTTTCTTCCTATTTTTCATTTTTTTGGTCACTATTATCCAAAGGAAAAGCTAAGAATGTTGTTCAGTATGTTAACAGGGAGGCAAGTTTACACTAGAAACGAGTGCAGGATAGTTGTAGGAAGAACAGATGAACACACACACACACACACACTTTATCTTGCACAAACCAATGTGGGGAGCTGTCGACTTGTTGGGGCAGTGGGGAAAAAAAACAATGAGGCTGATGGTGAAGAAAGCAGGCTAAATATATTTGTTAGTCTGGAAATTAATCCTCACTAGTGCATTTTAAGTATTAGTACATCCTTAAACAGTATAAGATGTATTATTTTGCACATATATTGCACTAATTTATTTATATTTGTAATCAAATACACACACACACACACACGCTAGATCGGGGTTATGTGGAGGACCACACTCCAGATGCTGACTCAGGGAAGTATTTCAATTCAGTTCAATTAATTTTTATTTGTATAGTGCTTTTAACAATGGACATTGTCTCATAGCAGCTGTACAGAAACATATAAACACAGGATACAGATTTTAAGTGTGTAAATTTATCCCTATTGAGAGAGCTCAATTAAGATGATACGAGGAAGAAACCTTGAGAGGAACCAGGCTCTGACGGGAACCCATCCTCATCTGGGTTGGGTATTTCAGAGGACCCAACCAAGCACTTGAAAGAACACTGAAGCAGAGCAGATACAATGTACGTGCAATAAAACTGTCCATTATTCATTGACTTCAAGTGTGAGCAGATCCTCTGTGCAGGTCTGGAGCAGATCCTCTTTTCTGACCAGTCACATGGAATTTTTGCATGCATTAGCGAGAGCTAAAGAGGCCAGAAAGGGAACGGGACTTCGATATGATGCGCGTCGACTAAAACTCGTAACTCAGAATTTCCAGCGTCCGACTTGGGAAAAAAACGAAGAAAATGCAACTTGGAATTTCTACTCAGTCAGTAAGTCAGGAATAAGCTTGCACCGATAACTACATTTGTTGGACGATATATTGATCCAGAAATAATTTCGATCAACGATATTATTGTCGTTTTCAGACCATTTTATTGTACTGCTATAAATGATAATATAATAGCAGAATAATGCAAGTAAACCTTTTCAAAGAGAAATTGAACTTTTAATTCTTAAGAATATTCCGACACTGGAATTGAATAGTTTTGAATTGTCGAAAAATAGTTTTTTTTTTTCTTTTAGTGAAAATATCTTTTAAATTTAGTCATGTCACATTTATTCATTTTAGGCAATTTTACTCAGACTAAAATAGCACCGAATGGTAGTTAATGGCGTTTTAGTGGACAAGAAAAAGCAAAAATGATCCAAGTATTCACACATATTCAATATTAACTTAAAACATGGATCAAGAAGAACATGTGAAAACCTGATCTCCTGAAATAATAACATTACCATGAGTACACTACTGTAATACAATAGAGTGAACTTAGCTTCAGTGTTCATTCACCGTTCCGCTTCAGCTCACGCAGTTTACGTGAGTCGATCCCTGAAATTATTGCCTGACTGGATTATTTGGTACACCAGAACGATTCTTTTTAGATTTTTCTTCTTCAAAAAACGTTGTTAGTGCATTGTTAATAATTGCGTGTCAATTTTTCGACAGTCTGCTTTAATGAAAATCGGTGCTAGTGCTCGCTGCATGACGTAAACTCGAACGCACTCAGGTTTTGCATTCGAATGTGCATTTTATCTTAAATTCGATGCCTATTCGAAGTTCGAATATTTGAATCTGACAGCATTGGCGAGAGGACAGAAGTAGCACGAATTTCTAAAACGTTAGTGACGTTCAACCTTATGTATACAAACACACATGTAAACACAACGGGCGATATCGAGGTCGGGAAAAATGATCGAGGTCACGTCCGTATATCGTACGATAAGTCCATAGCGTAATTATCGTGAAAGGCCTAATCAGGAAGGATTTTTTCGACCCTGAGTTCAACACGTGGCGTCAAATCAACAGTAAACAAACTAGCACTTTTTTGAAAGTGTGTGATTTGTAGAATACACAAGTCATGTCTACTCATTTGCAATGAAAATGTAATTGTTGGAAACTTTCGGCATGTATGTATAAGTAGTCTGGCTAGCAGTGACATCATCGCTGTCGGGCAGGTTAGAATAAACCTAACAGGAGGTGTGTCTAGAGGCAGTTCATTCCTCCATCCTGGACAAGTCTGTACTAGTGCAGTGCTCGTATCAAGACATACCTTTCACTGACAGACTGTAGTATCCAAGATACAGTATACGTTTACTTCAGTTGTAATATTTGACTTGCATCAAAAAAGTGAAACTCCAGCGGCTTCACAGTAGCTTCACTGCTTCATTCAGCACATTCCTGTGATGCTACTCTTAAAGGAGAAAACAGTATTCCAGCATGTATTTGCATATGGATTGTGTTTGGGGAAAATGGAGCAGCTGTGGTTTTCTTTGCATGTTCCACATGACTCTGACACGCAGCACACAAAGGAAGGCAAATTAAAGACTGCGGATACGCTGAGGTGATGCTGAGCTAACGTGCCAACGCCCTTTCGCAGTGATGTTTGTTGGTAAATGAGACCTTTTAGCTGTACGCACGTTTGAATCGAAGAGGCTGAATGCGTGTTACGATGACATCACATGATGCGACTTGTTCCAAATCTGCGGAAAATCTGCGGTCAACGTGGAAAAATCGCAAGCTCCGAATATTGTAGAGTTTGCTTGATTTTGCGTTCATTTCTGCAATCACGTAATCACGAAATATTAGAAGTTTTATATTAGAAATATTTTATTGCACAATAAGGACCTCTACACTTGGACAGTATTTTCAATGGGTGTATCAGCGTATATACATTCTTTCAATTTTATTGGGTCTTTGACTATGTTTACATGGACAGCAGTAATCTAATTATTGACCTTATTCTGAATAAGACAATATTGTGATTAAGGTGTGTACATGAGTCGCTTTTAGAATACTCCTTTCATGTTCCTATTTTACGTGTTATAGGTACGTCCCCACATCATGCCGTCCAACGTCCCTCCAGAATTTCACATATCAACATACAGTTCGTGTTCGTTATGGGACCGTATACAGTTTTGGGTGTTTCATTTTTAATTTTACGAACGCTTCAAGTGCAGTTAATTATTTGTCATGCTGTACGTGCAAATAGACGACTGCTTGAAGCCGTCGGCTGCGTCCGAAACCGCGTACTTACCTACTATATAGTAGCCGAAACACATGTATTTCTCCTACTATATAGCAGGTAAGTACGCGGTTTCGGACTCAGCCATGCTCTCTTGTTTGCCGTGAAACGGTTGAGAGCTGCCATGTGTGTACGTGTCCTGTCGCAAAATGCGGTGAAAACTCCCACACGACGTTAATAGTGTGATTAAGGTGTGTACATGTCTGTAATGCACTTCGATAATGCGACTAAAACAGGAATACTCCACACGTCTTAATTCGATTTGTGTTTACTTCGACTATGACTTTAATCAGATTAAGGTAATAAAAAATTGCTGTTTACATGCTAGTTTCTTAATCAGAGTATTGGCTTAATCGGGTTAATATCGGATTATTGTTGTCCATGTGAGTGGACAACTGAGTGTTGAGTGTTGAACTTCAGTGACCAAATAAAAGCAGATCAGTAATCAGTTGCCACTGTTTGCATCTCTGCAAATAACCTCTCTTGAACAAGCACACAGTTTTAGTTTGAATAAAACCCCTACAGCAGTGGTGTCGAACTCATTTTAGTTCAGGGGCCACATACAGCCTAATTAGATGTGAAGTGGGCCGGGCCAGTAAAATCATAGTATAATCACCTATAAATAACAAGAAGTCCATGTTTTTACCTTTGTTTTCATGCATTTATATTTAATGAAATATCCTTTTATAAAATATATCATGAGCAACCTCAGATTTCTTAAGGCAAACATGTGCAATTTGCTTCTGATTATCATTCACATATATGTGCATTACAACTGCTCACAGTGTTTGTACAAATGCAAAAAAAACTTCACAGGTATTTGGAATTGAAAAATATAGTATTTCACTTTAAAATTGATGGCATTGCATGAACATTGCTTTTGTACTGAAGCTGTTCACTAACATTAAATTGCACTTTTTTTAACTATTACCCATTCATCTCTGTGAATAAATAGGAAGCGGTCCATTTTTCATGGAAAACTCTACACTCTGTATCCACTTTTCTGCTTTTTGGCAGACATTTTGGCTAATGAGGGTGTGGGGACGAGTAGAAAATAGAGTAGACTACTCCGTGATAACAAACAGCAGACGTCGCATTGCTGCCATCTGCTGTTCAGTCCAGAGATGTGCCGCGTCTTTTACCCCCTAGCGGATAATTTAGGAATCGCATTTTATTAAAAATGACAAGTTCGTGTCTTTTGTGCATTTTTTTTTTCACTTTCAAAATTCGTCCTGCGGGCCGGATTGAACCCTCTATCGGGCCGGTTTTGGCCCGCGGGCGTACGTTTGACACCCATGCCCTACAGAGAACTACAGTCTGTCTGCCATGTGCTTGGAATAGTTAATTGTTTTCTCAGCTCAATTTTTCTCATTGGATAATGCGACTCGAGTGTGTTAGAGCAGTGA
Source organism: Ameiurus melas (assembly GCA_012411365.1). Classification (NCBI taxonomy): domain Eukaryota; kingdom Metazoa; phylum Chordata; class Actinopteri; order Siluriformes; family Ictaluridae; genus Ameiurus; species Ameiurus melas. The sequence continues at coordinate 19,030,775 of CM022770.1, read as the reverse complement.
AGGATTTGTTTGATCACCGGGTCTGCCGTGAGTCTGGACAATATTAAATGTGTTTGATTTAATTCTAAATCTTCTATTGCAAATTATTAGGAATATGTTATAGTGTAAATGAAGCACATCATCTATTTCAATATTAGAGAAATCTACACGATATATCACAGTTTTACTAATATATTCTGCTTTTTACTTATTTGTCTTTATTTATTTTTTATCTTTCAATATCCTGCCCATTTTCTATTATCGGACCCATATAGTGTGTCTTTCTGTCTGGTAGTGTCTGATAACTCATTTTCGCGTTTCTCTCTACAGAAATGGAGATATCCCTGCTTCTGACCTGAAAGGTAAGACATATCTCCATTCCTCCACCAGAGAGCACTACAGCCTTATTTCTCACTTCAGTCAAGCACTTCCTGATGTCTTCCTGTTAGCTCCGTACCACTTCTACTTGTGTCAGCTGTTTGATAATTACTGCACTCTGTAGCTGTCCTTGATCTCGCTAATCATCTCTCAGGAGTGAAGCGCTGAAGCATTTTCAGAGATAATGACTTCCCTCCCTCCACAGCTGTATATCAAGCTGTTTCCCAGAGTCTGACTTTACTCTAAGGCAAAGAGAAATGTAAGAAATTTGGCCATCACCAGCGACGGCTGGCTGTGATATTAATCAGGAGGTTAAAATAATAGCCAAACACTATTAGACAGTAATGAAACTATTAGAGACGGCAGTAGCTGAGAAAGGCCGATAGCCAGGTTCTGGCTGCTTTCATGGGGCTCATCACTGAGCATTGAAATAAATATCTCTATTAAAATCTAATTTAAAAACAAGACCACAGTACCATTTCATTGGATCATTTGGATCCAATTATTATGACTGCAACATTTGCTATCAGGATATATGTATTATGATGAATATTATATCATAAAGCTGTGATTTTCACTTATCCAGTAGTCATATTGATATAGTCCTAATTATATGTTTGCAAAGAATTTCTGGATAGTCCATAATGGATTATTATTTTGCTTCCAAAACAGACAATCAGACTGAGAATGAGTACAACAGCTCAGGTAAAGTATACATTGCCATGTTGGTGGGTTATCTTGGTTATTTTCTTATGGACGTAATAATTTGGATTTAATAATTTTGTTCACTCTACAATCGCCTGTATTCACCGAGTAAATGTGACTGGTCTAAACCAGCAGCAGCTCGTGACCGTGTATATTAAGGGGGCAGAACGACTTTAATAATGCCATAGCCTCAATCCTCGAGTTTTTGGAGTAATTATGTGACCGCCATCTTGAGAGTCGACAACATCCAGTCATCCAGCATCCAGTCTAGTAGCTCGTTTTAGGCGTACCTTTTACAGCAAGTGTGTTTCCCATCGCCATGTGCTAGGCGCACAGAGAAGAGCTAACATCGTTAACCAGAGTTTCCAGGTTTTAAGCAAAATTTCCAGGACAACTACATCTCAGAATGTACACACAAGACCTGAAACTAGCCGAAAAACAAACTCGGGATTTGGAAAAGGGAAACAAGATTTTCTTCTTATTCTCGTCCTTTCTGTGGAAAACAAGTCGATTTTACCGATAACTAAGTTTGGCAGTATCTGCCGAAAGTCGAGGAATCGACCGATAGTTTTTATACTAAATGGAAACATAACACTGAAAGTGTCACGTAAACAAGGTGAAGATGGAGTTCAGTTAAACTGAGGCAGGCAGACGAATCCAAATCGTAGTCTATAAACAGGCACAGGGTCGGGCGATTGGCAAACAGACATAAACTAGGTTTAGACAAGACTCGAGAAATGCGAGGACAAAACAGGATCAAAACCATGAAATGAGGAGCAACGATCAAAGGTATGGAACAGGTCTGGCGGAAAACACAGAAACGTACAATACTTCGGCGTGAACAAAGACACACGGGGTTGTAATTAAAACGAACTAATCAACGGGCATAACACAGAACATCTGAGACACATTAGGGAACAACCAATTACGTTACCGGGGCGGAGAGAGGACAGAAATCAAAACAAACACACGTGTAACAGTAAACAGTAGGTGAAATCCAGTTCAGATGGGACGTCCGTGACGCAGAGTCAAATATCGCTGAACTTTGTTGCGAAAATAAACCGTTCTGACTGTACTACCAAAATGTACTGTATTTTTCAAATGAAATAAATATATACATTTTTATATAAGTTAACTACTAATAAATAGATATACATCCCAGCTGAACCAAAAAGTAACACTCCAAATAACAAGTAAAAGTATAGACATGCAAAATGAATTAAAAAAACACTTCAAATAACACAGGAAAATATGTCAATGATACTGTAGTGTACAGCGTACAGTATAATGATCGCGGACCCTTCTCAACCGATCTATCCGTCGACCTCTAAATACAATTATGTATGCATTTCTGATATACGAACATTATCCACTCCATAATACCTCTTTGACTCTAAAAATGTTAAAGAAACGGTTCTGTATATAATAGACACACTGTATACACTTAGCTTCTGTTCTTTTCTCTCTTTTTTGTGGAAACCGATTTGGTCTAGCAACCTTCGGTTCTTCCTGCTGCTCGCCCTTCAATTAAAGTGTTTGTAGAGAGCAATTAGTCCTTGTTGCAGTTCTCACATCTGACCACTAGGTGCAGTAATAACTCTACAGAACTTAACGTGAGCGATCAATCTATAGAATGGTTCTCTGCCCCCCATGTCCCTATGGATGAGCCATGACTGCTCTAAACTCTGTCTAAAACATTCATGAGCTAAACAAACCTTAGTGGTCAGTGCATTTATGGCATTATTAATGCCATTATCTAGCATTTTAAATGAACGAGATCAATGCTTCAAACTATCTAAGCGTTGTAACGCCTTTGTTCTTCTTGCATTTAGAAAATGCAGAATCATCATCGGAAGAGAGCTCAGATGAAGAAGAGGAGGAAGAAGAGGAAAATGAAGGGGATCCAGGTTAGGATATACTCAGTCTTTTCAGTGTAGTTGTTTGTTCCTGCATTGCTTGTTTATTACTCTCTCTGTCTACAGTCAAGGGGAGGCGTTTGCACCCCCTATTATTAAAGAACGACACTTTTATCCATTTATATCGTTCATCCTCAGGACTTTCCTGTGGTTGAAAAACGTCCAGTTGCAGCTTTATGTCTGACTTACAAAGAACTGACCCTGGAGACTCATTACAGATGTGCGGAATAAACATCTCATTAGAGAAAACTTCACCATATCAATAATTATATGTTTTCTATGTTACTTAGCAACACGTTTTTCTGTTCATTACTAAACAGATTTTTTCTTGTGATTGTCGCCGCCAAGAATGCTCGATTGTGCTGCGGCTTTTTTTCCCCCCCCAAAATTTGCGAAATCCTGTAGGGACTGGTGTATGTCTGTGAATGAAACAAAGAGTACTATAGAATCAAGAACTCAGCAGCTCTGTGGTATGATATAGCTTATTAAGGTCATTTAATATTGATGTAGTGTAGTCAGTATTGCACGTTAGTAAACCATTGCTCATTTCTCCCTGGGAGTCTTTCTCAGTAAAATTACACAGTAAGTTAAGAAGCAAGGCACCACTGGGTTTTGAACCCATGATCTGTTCACTAAACGGAAACTTAAACCAATAAAACCACAGCACCCTATGATGGCTTGCTGAACAAACAGTTTGTATTTCTATATATATTATTACCACTTTCCTGAACTGTATATGACGCATTTCTTCACGTGCACATGTTCTGACAGAAAACGTGGAATCATGCGCTGAAGGAGTCGCTTCCGGTAAGAATCAAACGATCTTAACCTTTTTTCCAACTCTTTATGATCGTGTATACCGGAGAACGGCTTTGAGACCTTTTCTTTTCTGGAAGTACTGTCACAGATAATAAATCACATGTCCCTGTTTTGTGATTCATCTCAGTGAGAGTTCGCTGTGCTTTTTGTTTCAGACTCACACACAGAGACTAGACCAGACACGAGGAATGGTAATTTCTTTTTCTTGCTTGACTGAATCTCCTTATGAAAAGCTTTGTTATGAAGGAATAGAAACTGAGCAGATGAAATTGTGATAAAAATTGGGAAAGTTCACAGTGCTACCGCATAAGTAACAGCTGTATGAGCATGCTGTTGTAAATTGTGATTTTCAAATAACGCTCACCGGCACTGCATGCACCAGTACACAGTAGTGTATAAGAACTTGTCCTTTATTGTCGTTTTAATAGTCGAACCACATGCTGACGTAATCATGTTCCAGCCAATAGGAGCTGAGAGCGAAATCTGTCTGCTATCCCTTTATATTTGTTTGAGATTGTCTAATATTTTATACTTTATTTATTTTATAACTATTTAAATCTATTGTGCAGCAACTAATCGTCAAAATCGATAATAAACATACTCGACGACGAATTCTTATTATCAGCTAGTTGGACGGTTCTATGAGACACTTTGGGGCTCTCGAACGCACTTCAATTAGACTGAAACACACTCGTTTCACTTGGTGGAGCAGGTGCATTACACTGAACTGTTGGTGTCATGACTTCATTTGTGTTTTTTTGTGAGTAATACTTCATTTTCGAATCACTGTCTGTGATCAATCTGAGAAACAGTGGAAACACAATGTACCTGGTTGAGTCATGCTTGTTAGCCAGATCGTACAATCCCTCCAGGATTTTGCGATCGCAGGAAGGAATGCAAAATCAAGGAAACTCTGCAATATTCGCAGGAGCTTGCAGGTTTTTTCCCGCAGATTTGGGCCAAGACGCGTCATGTGACGTCATAACACACATTCAGCCAAAGCCCCCTGTGATTCATGTGCAACAAACATCGCAGTGAAAAATAATTCTGTGTAATTCAATCCAAGTAATTTTTCGCAAGAAAAGTTCTCCTAGCTTATCAATTTTTCTAACTGTATCACATATTTATTGTTGTGTTTGTCTTTTTTTTTTCTACCCTGTTGTAAAAAATTATCTCATGCTATTTTGACCAAAAGGTCGGTAAGTTTTTATGACACCTCGACATGTTGAAAGCGAACCTGGTCTCAAATCAGTTTGTGCTATATAATTATATTACACGATTATATGATATTACTAAACCTGGAGCTCCGCAAAATACTCTAGTGAATAAAGAGTTAATGTTTAGATGTATTGCATTATGGGTATTTTAGTTTGGGATGCAGAGAGACTCTATCTGTGGAAGTAAAACTGACTGGAATAAATGCCATTCATTCAGCAGCACTCTCTTCTGACTCATCATTGCGAAGGGAAACGTCCCGAAAATATGGAAATTACCCCAAAAAGTTTATCTTGCTCCAGCCCCAGAGCTCTGCAAGAACAGAGAAGCCTACTGACCATGGTCAGGTCAGAAAAAGTAACACTAATACACTAATAAATATGTTATTGCTCAAAAAAAACGCCCAAACAGTCTTTACCTCATCAGTAAACTGGTCGATGACATGTGAATCTGGATCGATTTGAGCGGGTGTTTTGAACACTCTGATATTAATAGGCACTATTAATAGCCCCACCCCTTTACCCAATATGCTGAGATGCTTGCTTTCTTGTCAAACATTGTTATCACAGCTGATTATATTAATATTATATTATATGCTTCCTCTAGGATCCTTAAACCAGAAATGGTTTAAATCTTTCTTTTTGAGGCTAGCGGTTCTGGATGATATGGAAAAAATTGTAAATCACAATCAGGGAAAAAAAAAATAGCGCACAAGCCTTGTCTTAAATGAATCCTGCAAAGGATACGGGTTCTACGAGACGAGCGTCATGAAGCACGTACATTATGCAGTGTTGGGCAGCGAAACAAAGCTGAATCAAATAGCTTGTAAGCATTTTTTATTTTATTTTTTAAATAAACGCTACACTGTTTAATTCTCTCATTAGACACAATATATATTTTAATATACCGTACCCTGTGTGTCATCAAGTCGCCATCCTGCTTTCAATTGACATCAAAGTCAATTCAGTGCTCAGAAAGGAGTCGATTCGCTGATTCCAGACACTAAAAAAGAATCATCCAAGGCTTTGGAGTCTTTGTTTGGTTAATATCAACCCAGTGCTTACAGAGCATAGGCCTGACTGAAGGTGTACAAAAAAAACAATGCTGTTGTGTGCTCTGATCATGCTTTGTACTGTTATGTTTTTAGGAGACCACATGAAGCCATTCTGTGAAAAATGTAACATTCTTCAGGTGAGTGTGTTTGGATGTTATTTGACCTTCACAGCCACTAATCCCCACAACTAATCCCCACAGCCACGCTCCAAAATATAGTAGAAAGCCTTCCCAGAAGAGTGGAGGTTATTATAGCAGCAAAGGGGGGAACAAGTAGGGACAGTGGCATGGGATGTTCAAGACACATATGGTTGTGATGATCAGGTGTCCACAAACATTTTGGCTTTATAGTGTACAGTCTTAGATAACAAAGATGGCTTCCACTAAATCTAATTCTGGGTTTGGGTTTGCAGATAAAACATTTCGATAAACTTTACATCCCTTTCTAATTTATATATATATATATATATATATATATATACACAGTAACCCACTACTTTACATTGTAGCAAAGTGTCATTTCTTCAGTGTTGTTACATGAAAAGATATAATCAAATATTTACAAAAATGTGAGGGGTGTACTCACTTTTGTGAGATACTGTATATAGCATATTTAGAGCATGTTCTGGAAAGTTGTTTGTGCTTTTAAAGCAGTATTTTTTTCACGTACAGAGACCAGCCTCAAAGCTAGTCACACCAAAAGAAATCTGCGAAAATCGATGGCAGTAAGTCACAGAACATCTTGTTTCTCTTTCCATCATGTGCTGTTATTTTTAATCCTTGTGTTACATTGCGTCATCTTATTCGGAGTCCTTTTAAAAATCGTCCGTATTTTTTATATCTACTAATTGGGTTCAATCCTAGCATTTTAAGAATTATCAGGGAAATATGCATTGTATAAGTACGCCTTTAAATCTACTCTAATTGCTGTTTCAGTATTAAAGCTGATTGTATTTTGTGCCAGGTTGACACTAGAGGACGAGGGAGTGTACGAGTGCTCGGAGACAGGACTGGTGTTTGAGGTGTCTCAGAGGGTCCAGATCCGCTACCGTATCCTTTCCTGGAGCAAGTTTGGCGCTTTCCTGACCGACTCGTGGAGGTTTGCCGGGCCCATTTTCGACGTGAACTGTGATTCTTCCATCCTCAAGTCCATCCAGTTTCCTCATTCACTCTGCCTGGCAGGTACAGTGACATTATTCACAGTAAGCTACAGTCTACTGTTTATTCTACACTGACGTATTCATTTAGCAGAAATTTAAAATAGGTACGATCACACATATCTGTGTGATACGAGTTGTTTCAGGAAGAGTAAAAATACACTAAAGGTCTGCACTAAATCATGATCTTCTTGTTCTCTAGACTGTGACACCTACTAACCTGATACGTAGCAAAAATAGATCAATATTATTTGAGGAATAAAACACTATGAGGTGTGCTATTATAGGAAAATAATCACAGGATGGTGTGATGCAGGTGATGCAACCCTGAAGTTATTATTATTTTGCAATAATGTGTGCCAAAGTGTTTTATTTCTTTTATACCAGACCATGTACATGAAAATAATGCACTTCGTCAAACAATGCGTTTTTAAAAACACATTTATTAGGCATACAAGTCCCTATGTGTGAGCTGTTACTATAGAAACAATAAGATATTAGAACAAGGAGCGCATTAATATTAACCTATCGTTCATGTCACAGCCAGAACTGTGCCGTTATACGAAAATCCTTCTGACCAATCAGATTCAAGCATTCAACCGCGCTGTGGTATTTATTAAGTGTATTTATTCCTTAAAGAATGGCGTCATACATTTGATCCATTTTTAATTATATGTCATGTTGTGGAACATCAACAAAACAGGTTAGTTCCTGTTATCACTTATGTTACAGTAGCTATAGTCTTTCCCTCACCAAAAAAAATACAGCTTTCTCTATAAATGTTTTTAAAACAATCTCACCGAAAACTTCATCATGCCATATCAGCTATTACATCTTTTTAAATAACAGTACCATTTTGAATTCATGTATTATTAAGCTTGGATTACATCATACGTGCCCCTTATTATAGAAACAATAGTGTTAATATAATATTAATATAATATAATATATCGAACGAGCACAGCTATATTACAGTTTTATCAAATCAACACCTTCTGACAAAGATTTGAGAAATTTGCATGCGGTCGTCCTGTCTGTGTAAGCTTTTAACGTTCTTGTTCTGTGCGCATCAGATCAGGACAACGAGGTGAAATTCAGTGTCCTGCACGTGAAGAACCACAAGGGCCTCATCGAGCCTTCAGTCGATCACTCGCGCAGTCATATAAAGTGGAATGTGTCGTCTCTGTCTCCGGTGGGCCCGGTCGTACGGACGTCTAAGCCAGCCGAGCACCACGGTGTTGTCCAGATCTATAAGGAAGTTGGCCAGCAGGACTCGTACTCCTTCAGGGTCTACCTCGCTACCAACAACGACTCTGACATTGCTGTGAGAACCTTTTTATTTATTATTTATTTATTTATTTATTTTGGCAACACTAGTAACTGCAGAATTCAGTACATGATGTTCAAAATGAATTGTTTTCATTTCAACAAACACTTTTGTGCAATGAAGGTACTGGGAGCATCATACTGGTAACACTTGCTGTATTCATAATGCATTATAAATGCTTTTACAGTACAACATGTTGTATAGCCTTATAGTGTACCTTATAGTGCTTAACACAAGTGTACACTGTGATTACTCCTAGAGCTTTATAGTTTCATGCATAACACTTTATAAAGCATCAGAATATAATGTTCTTATAATAATTATAATAATATTTATATGGGTTATTACACAGGCTCTGCATTATGACTTCAAGTACAGATTTTATATCAGAGTCTGTGTTATACTGCATTATATCATTTTATGAACAGGTATAACGTTGAATTCTTGCTTCTGATTGGTCGGAAGGATGAATTTTCTCTAACAGCGGGTCTGAGAGTAGTGTCGGCTGCACATTATTGTTTCTTACTTAACGTACACGGATACTTTTAAGGCGGACGCACCACAGAAATGGACTAAAACGTGTAACTGTCGTTATGGTGACGTTTTCTGTAAAGAGATGTTTGTTTATAATTTATGGAAGGAGTCTCTGGTGTCAGCACTTTGTAGGAAAAGCTGTAACTTGTAAGCTGGAATATAGCTGATATATACCAGGATCTAACGTGTTTTTAGACATTCCACAACTCTAACTATAAACAGATAAAAAGTATGTTCTTTAATAAAAAAATTAAAATAAAATTAAATAAAACACTTCACCACCCCATAGTTGATTATCTTCCTGTAACAGCATGCCACGTCGCATTTTACTCTTTAGTAATGTAACCTGATACGCTTTATAAAATGTTATTCTTATGAGCATTTATACAGGCTTAATCCAAGCATGATAAGGTATTATGCATACTATGTAATGTTATACATTTATGTATAAGGCAGTAATGAATATAACGAATACAGGATTTGTAAGGTATGTTACTGTAACACATAATGAATGAATGAATGAATTACTAACAGGCCTGTTTTTGTGAATATCTGTTTGAAATCTTTAATTATTTTTCTACATTTCCGTTTATGTTTACTGTAAGTGTCACATAATTCTGAAGCAGTGATGAAATGGTGTGTGTAGGAAACATTCATTAATGCATTGGCACTTTTAGATCCGCTTTTAGAGCTTATTTGTGTGGGTGTGCATGTGCGTGTGTGGGTGTGCGCGTGTGTGTGTGTGTGTGTTGGTGGGTGTGGCACACCAGACATATGGGAGACGTGTTACTATGTGTTTTTTTTGTTGTTATTGTTTTACATCAGTCTGGGGTGATTTTAAAGCATGACATTTTACAGGAAGTGTGTGTGTGTGTGTGTGTGTGTGTGTGTGTGTGTGTGTGTGTAAGAGAGTAACATGTTTCACTTATGAATTCTGGTCAAAAGTAGAAGCAGTTAGCACAGAATGAATACTAATAACAATAATAATCATCAGCATCGTCATAATAAACTAGCTTAAGCATTTTAGGAGCATAATCAGGTAATGTAGATTAAAGATAATGAAATATTATAGAAGGTAAAGATAATCAAATAATGATAAATGCAACAAAAGGAAAGTATGCAGATCACGTGGTTTTTTAGATTTTCTTTATTTGAGTAAATAAAAGTCCTCTTATAAAAGTCCAAATTTCCAAAAGCACTCTCACACTTTGAGCTGAGTCAGAATTTCACTCTAGATTCCAGCGAACTACTGAGATGATGCTGTCAAGTACTTATTATATATCATACATTCATCCATTCTCCCAGTATGACGCGTCACACTTCATGAATAAATATGCTAAAATGATTGTGTGCAGTTTAGCTTGCGCGTAAACTCATTTGATTATCATAAGCCCTGTAAAACCAGAAGGTCAATTCGGTGTGAAACTCACATATGTGCATGTGGGTTTTTTTTTGTTTTTTTTTTTTTTTTTAACGCCTACATCAGTCTGGGGTGCTGCAGACAATTTGTGGTCACTGTGCCGTTGTCACTGTGTCATAATGCCATACTTCAAAACACGTGTTTAGTAAGAACAAAAAGAAGCTGTGAGTGTATTGATAAAATCATGAATTACAGCTCTCCTCCCATGTCCTCCTTGTGGACCTTGACTGATTTTAAAGGGAAAATTAGCTTCTCGCAGCAAATGAAGCACTTTAGTCATTTTATAGCAGCTATAAAGTGTTGTTCCCTCAGCAGACTGTCACTCCAGTTACAGCTTTATCTCTGATGTTTATTGATCACTGACACTGGAGACATTTCTCTTCAAAGAAATGTTGGCCACATACACAATTAATTATTTAATTTTTTTAACTGTTTATGTGGCGCATACGACATACAAATCCCTGTGTACCTCGTTACTATAGAAACAATAATGTACTGGAGCGAGCACATTAATAAAAGCCCGTGATTTTCCCTGCAGCCACGACTACTGTCAGAGCTGCTGTTATAAAAAGTTCAGCAAGATATTCAACATCCCTGTGGTTAGTTAATATAATACTATATATGTTTGTTTTCTTTTTAGATCTGAGCTTTAGAGAGTTTCACTTATTTTCTCCTCACAGGACATTAGAAAAGAGGTAAGGACGGCAAAGAAAAAGTACATGAAGATCGAGAAGCCGCCTCAGTGCCAGAAGCTGTTGGAGGAGAACAGGAAGTACCGTCTGATCAGTGAGCCCCAGGGAGACATCACACCTGAGGTGAGTCGATGATTTTGTCTAACACAGGGCTCTAGACATTTGGAGGCCCTGGGCCGAATTTATGTTGGAGCCCCCCTTGCACCCCTCCTATGACAACATATATTTCCCATTACTTTAATATGTCCCATTACTTTTCTGAAGTCTGTTTAATATAATTTCATTGGAAATTACTGATAAAGCCACACTGACTTAAAATTTTAAGGCAGCCAGGATTTTTTAAATATATTTTTTTTTGCAGGAATTTGTTCAGTAATTTATTTACAGTAACACACCCACCTACTATTTGGGATTACGAACAGTTTTGTCTACTCTATATGGTAAAACGGAAGAAGAAAATACAAGACGACGTTACATTGCCAACAAATAATTACAGATGAACACTTCCTGGGAACTGGATAAACTGGTGCCTTTATCGTTTTTTTCCGAGCTGGGTATGGACAGGATTTCCCCCTCCTACTGAACCAATATAGACTATAAATATAGTCATGTTATGTGTTGTAGTGCAATACCTTAAATTCACGCTATATACACAAATCAACTACTAGTGGAAGTGAAAGAGACAGACTATAAAGCAGAAAATATCACAGTATGTATGATTTCAAAACTAAAACGAAGTATTATGTTAGAGCAGTAACGTAAACAGTGGAATTTAGACGATATAAACACAGTTGAGGTACATTTTTTGAAACGTTAAAACGTAGCACCGGCCTTGGCCTAACACTAAATTCATTGTTTCTACGTACTTCTTTTTTTTTTTTGGTAACTCATCATTTTTCGGTTTCTGCAGGACATCCAGTTCACGCTGGCTGTGGTGAAGATTAAGGGTTACTTCGAGGCATTCTTCGAACAGCGTCCTCCTTTCAGGCTCTCACTAATCGAAGCAGAGTCGGAGCAAAGCGTGTGGTCCGCTACCATTCGAGAAGGTATGGGCAACAATAAAATTCTTTATCTGAGGGTCAGCGTACCAAGACCAGTTCTAACATACCAATACCTTACTGCAAGTAGGACTTTTCCGTCGAAATGCTCCTGCTCTTTAATAGCTTAATAATAGCTAGAAGATTTGGAAATCAGGTAGGTTCAGCAAACAGAAACAAAATCTGTAAAGATGTTGACCTAAATTTTAAATAATGTCAGTATTTATGCTTGAAAAGATCCTCATAATAAGAGTCAGGGTTACACAGGTAATTAGGTTTTTTCCCCCAATGCCCCGTTCAGATGATTAAAATGAAAATTAAAGGTTGGAGATCACGCCTCTGAGGTTGCCAGATTTTTCTCTAGATATGTGGGTTTTTTTTTTGTTTGTTTTTTCTTGTAGACGCTAGACCACTCTACTAAAACCTTTAAACACAAGCTCTTGCTTTTAACCCTAGAAATTTTGTGGGATAAAAATAAAGAATGAAGACTTCTTCGCTGTCAAATATAATACAGTGAGGGAAAGAAGTATTTGATCTCTTGCTGATTTTGTACGTTTGCCCACTGACAAAGAAATGATCAGTCTATAATTTTAATGGTAGGTTTATTCGAACAGTGAGAGACAGAATAACAACAAGAAAATCCAGAAAAACGCATGTCAAAAATGTTATAAATTGATTTGCATTTTAATGAGGGAAATAAGTATTTGACCCCCTCTCAATCAGAAAGATTTTTGGCTCCCAGATGTCTTTTATACAGGTAACGAGCTGAGATTAGGAGCACACTCTTAAAGGGAGTGCTCCTAATCCAGCTTGTTACCTGTATAAAAGACATCTTTCCTCAGAAGCAATCAATCAATCAGATTCCAAACTCTCCACCATGGCCAAGACCAAAGAGCTCTCCAAGAATGTCAGGGACAAGATTATAGACCTACACAAGTCTGGAATGGGCTACAAGACCATTGCCAAGCAGCTTGGTGAGAAGGTGACAACAGTTGGTGCAATTATTCACAAATAGAAGAAACACAAAAGAACTGTCAATCTCCCTGGGGCTCCATGCAAGATCTCACCTCGTGGAGTTGCAATGATCATGAGAACAGTGAGGAATCGCCCCAGAACTACACGGGAGGAGCTTGTCAATGATCTCAAGGCAGCTGGGACCATAGTCACCAAGAAAACAATTGGTAACACACTACATCGTGAAGGACTGAAATCCTGCAGCGCCCGCAACGTCCCCCTGCTCAAGAAAGCACATACATGCCTGTCTGAAGTTTGCCAATGAACATCTGAATGATTCAGAGGACAACTGGGTGAAAGTGTTGTGATCAGATGAGACCAAAATGGAGCTCTTTGGCATCAACTCAACTCGCCGTGTTTGGAGGAGGAGGAATGCTGCCTATGACCCCAAGAACACCATCCCCACCGTCAAACATGGAGGTGGAAACATTATGCTTTGTGGTGTTTTTCTGCTAAGGGGACAGGACAACTTCACCACATCAAAGGGACGATGGACGGGGCCATGTACCGTCAAATCTTGGGTGAGAACCTCCTTCCCTCAGCCAGGGCATTGAAAATTAAAAGTCATTACTAAGTCATTACCAAGTACTAAGTCATGTGTTGCAGAGGGGTCAAATACTCCCTCATTAAAATGCAAATCAATTTATAACATTTTTGACATGTGTTTTTCTGGATTTTTTGTTGTTATTCTGTCTCTCACTGTTCAAATAAACCTACCATTAAAATTATAGACTGATCATTTCTTTGTTAGTGGGCAAACGTACAAAATCAGCAGGGGATCAAATACTTTTTTCCCCTCACTGTAGAATATAACACCAAAACAAGACACGGTTTAAAAAAAAATTACAATTAAAAAGGGCTAATATGAATGAGGAGATGACAAGCATTCAAAAAAAAATCGAATAGACTAGTCGCTGCATGAATAGTGCTAGTTGTAATTATCACCACAGGAAAATTAATTTATTTAACAATTATGGCTTCCACCATCAGTATTTGGCAGCTTATAAAATATCACTTGATCCAGTACTCCCTATTATGTAGCATTTTATTTTAATTACAGCACACGCTGATAGATATTTCTGCACACAATGTAATGAGGCTGGTTGATATTAAAGCAAGGTCATGAAACTGAAATGTTCTCAGCATGTAGGCTGTTTTATCACACTTATAATTTGCTATTTTGAGTTACTGAATTAAAGGATAAACTGTCTGAGATAAGCCTTGTCTAATTAAGATGCTGTCTAATCCGATATCTGACATCTACAAAACTCTTGTCCTGGACTTATATACTTATATACTATACTATCCTATTCATTCATTATACAACATTTAGTTCTGGTCCACTAATTTGATTGGTCAAGTAGCATTCCTTGAGTGTTGATATTTAGTATAACAGCACTGGTACATTTCACCTTGCAGGCCAGAACCGTGTAAGAGACCTGCCATTTTAGGCAAACTCCCAACTCACACATGCAACTCTCTGATTAGTGCTTAAGTCTGCAGTTACTTCCGAGGTCTGAAGACCAGTATTGGCAATTGCTTTATTAAATCACTAAATGCGTGTAATTCCACTCTGAATATGGCCCTATATGAGTGTTCTGATTCAGTACTGATGATTTGTGGCACCTTAGTGTCATAAACATCTTGTTGATAGAGACTTGTCACGACACAGTCTAGGTTGAGCCGCAGAGAGTAACCAGCTCGCGGTTCAAAGGGAAAGACCTCAAAATAAGGGAAGCCAGGAACGACAGACACAAATAGATTTCAATGAAGTAGTGGTATATTGTACGAATCAGAAAGTGTATATACAACTGTACATAGCACACAACACCAGGCGTATCTTCAGGGTAAGCCAAGGCCAAAATGATAAACAAAAGAACTCTTGGTGTAGAGAGCTTTTTTACCTAAAAGAAAAACAACAAAAATACAGAATGTACTTCTTTAATTCCTTAATCCAAGAACAGAAAGAAAAAGGACCCCAGTCCCAAAAGAAATGGGAAACCGAGTGAAACATATATACAGTGGTGAATATATACGCATCAACTGGTACAAGGATAACCAAAACGGCAAAAGTCAGAACCAGAACAGCAGTCAGAACAAAGAATACTATAACCACAAGGGCAAGCAACACGAACCAGACCCAATGTCCTAACTCCAAAACACAGGTAATCACCTCCAACATCCTCCG
Organism: Ameiurus melas; assembly: GCA_012411365.1. Classification (NCBI taxonomy): domain Eukaryota; kingdom Metazoa; phylum Chordata; class Actinopteri; order Siluriformes; family Ictaluridae; genus Ameiurus; species Ameiurus melas. The sequence continues at coordinate 19,015,341 of CM022770.1, read as the reverse complement.
CTCTCGCTTCTACTCTTCCTCTTTAAATATGGTTGCCATTTAGTGATGTCATCATGGGAGACAGGAGCCAGTCAGGCTAGGGCAGGCTGGGAACTCTGGGAGGGAGTTCGGACCTGCACACAATACACACAAAACAAGACTTCCCATCCCAAATATTAGCGGGTTGTAACACTAAACTGTGCACTATTTTAGAACTAATGCATGCCATTTCAGGTTTTGGTGAAATAACTCGGCTGTGCGTTCTGTTATAGGTGACTGTGTGGAGAATACTGTTGAAAAAAACCGAAGCCGATCATGCAGTAAGTGCAGATGGTGTTGTGGCGCTTTTTGCTCTTTTGTAAATCTGATGGTACTGGGCCTTGTTTATCACCCAAACATTTCAGACTATTGCAGTCAGCGACAGCACTAAACAACCGAAATGATCTATGAAGTAACTGTTCTATTAAGTGTAGGTATAGTATAGCTGAGGGTGTGCATATATAATAAGTATGAGTGAGAATGGACTAACATCCTTTTGGGATTTTCATGAAAGGTCGGAAGCGAAAGTCCAGCATGTCGGAAATGGAGCTGATCAATAAGAGACCTCGGTGGGGTGATGAATCAGGTGATGATTTAATGCTTGTTTGTTAATTCATTTTCAGTTCTTGGTAATTCATTATCATGAATTGTGTCTTACTGTCTGGAGGTCAGAATTAAACATTGTGGAGTTGAGTGAGGGTTTTTTGTTTCTTTTTTTAATTTATAGTCCAATTCCTTTTTCTCTGACTTTTGCATGAATCCTGAATTAAGGATTAATATCATCTTTATTTTTTTCCCCCACACAGTCTGTGTGAGCACCAAAGAGGCAGACATGAGTGATAAGCAGCTGATGCAAGTGGCCAAATGCATGGGAAAGGAGTGGAAATGTGTTGCCATCGCCTACCTGGACCTGAACAAACAGGACGTGGAGGAAATTGAGATAACAACTAAGGGGAGCCCGGTCATGATGAATTTCCACATGCTGGATCGCTGGAGGAGCCGGCAGTCTAAGGGAGAGGCCGGAGTCATGCAGCTCTATGAGGCACTGAACCAGGAAGATGTGCCCAGAGAGGTCATCGACAAACTGGACGGTGAGTGTGTACATGACTGATCCTCACCAATGATAGATCCTAGCTTCGCACAGGCACACTCTTATACAATATGCAGTATACACACACAAATGAAATAATTTTACTGTAAATATCTGAATTTATACACTTTTTTTAAACAATTCTATTATACATGTCCCAGCCTCAGTCACATCCTTCATTTTCATATGAACATAATGTCGCATCTGTAAATATCGATGGAAATCTTGTGTTTTTAATAAGTGTTTCTCTTTTAGTGTTTCAAAACTGGGCAGTGTGCCATCTTTTATTATATTGCTTAAAACTGTTATTCCGTTTGCTGTCCAGTCCTTAAATCTACTGTCCAATCTGTTTGGTGTAAAGTCCAAGTCATATACATGCCATTTTAGAGGCACAATATATCTCTCTCTAATTTAGATTCACTTATAATAATTTCCATCCATCAAGAGTACACTTAACCCAGGGGTTATCTATAGTATTAATGTGACCTTGTAAGTTGCTAACAGCCTGGATCGCTTGTATAGGAGTAAGGGACAGTTTCAACATATCATAGCTCTCATTTGAGCTGTGAAGTCATCATCTCTAAGAGAAGGTAGGCCCCACCCCCCTTTTCTTTAGCTAATTGCAGGGTTTTGAAATGAACCCTGGGTCTTTTGCCTTGCCGTACAGTGGCAAGAAAAAGTATATGAACCTTTTGGAATTTCGTGGTTTTCTGCATAAATTTGTCCTAAATTGTGATTTGATCTTCATCTAAGTCAGGGGTATTGACTAATATAATGTGCCTAAAATAATAAGACACAACAATTTCTGATCTTTCATGCCTTTATTGAGAATAACCAAAAAACCTCATAGTGCTTGTGGAAAAAGTATGTGAACCCTGAGTTAATGACCTCAAAAAAGCTAATTGGAGTCAGGTTTTAGCAAACCTGGAGTCTCATTAAGAAAAGGAGTTTGGAGGTGTGGACTATAGCTACTTTGACTGATAAAAAGCCCTCAAACTTTTGGAGTTTGCTCTGCACAAGAAGCACACAGTTACGTGAGCGAAAAAGAGCTTTTGATGATGATCAAGAATTTTTGATTTACATAAAGCTGGCTTTAGAAATTCACCATTTTACAGTTAGGTAAACATTCTACAAATGGAGACACTTTGGGACTGTTCCTACTCTACCAAGAATTGGGCGCCCAGTCAAAATGACACCAAGTGCACATCGAAGTCTCATCAATGAGGAAAAGAAACAACCCCGAATGAAAGCCAAAGATTTGAAGGCATCATTGGAACTGGCTAACATCTCTGTTCATGAGTCTACAATATGCAAAACATTGAACAAACAGGGTATCTACGGCAGGACACCACAAAGGAAGCCACTGCTTACTAAAAAGAACATTGCTGCATGCCTGAAGTTTGCAAAAGAGCACATTGACACTCCACAGTGGTATTGGCAAAATGTTTTGTGGACTGATGAAACTAAGATTGAACTATTTGGAAAAACCACACAGCACTACATCTGGCGTAAAAAGGGCACGGCATATCATCATGAAAACATCATCCCAACCGTAATGTATGGTGGAGGAAACATGATTTGGGGCTGCTTTGCTGCAACAGGGTCTGGCCAGCTTGCAATCATTGAGGGGAAGATGAATTCCCAAGTATATCAGACAATTCTTCGGGATAATGTGTAAATGTCTGTACGTCTGCTGAAACTGTGTAGAAGTTGGGTGATGCAACAGGACAACGACGCAAAACACCGGAGCAAGTCCACAACAGAACGGCTTCAGAAAAATAAAATCCACCTTTTGGAGTGGCCAAGTCAGAGCCCAGACCTCAACCCAATTGAGATGCTATGGAATGACTTGAAGAAAGCCATACACATGAGACATCCAAATAATATGACCGAGCTAAAGCAGTTCTGAAAGGAAGAATGGGCTAAAATTCCTCCTGAACGATGTGCAGGTCTGATCCACAGCTACAGTAAGCGCCTGGTTGAGGTTATTGCTGCCAAGGGAGGGGGGTCGACCAGTTATTAATTCTAAGGGTTCACTTACTTTTTCGAACTGCCTTTGTGAATGTTGAATGAGTATATTCAATAAAGACAAGAGGGATCAGATTTTTTTTTCTGTTATTCTTTTAGGCACATTATATTTGTCAATACCCCTGACTTAGATCACATTTTATGACAAATTTATGCACAAAACCATGAAATTCCAAAAGGTTCACATACTTTTTCTTGCCACTGTATATCGGGCCAGTGGAAAAGTAACGGTGACCATGCACAACCCTGTCTCGTGCACTTTTCTATGGTGAAACTATTTGATAAATATCCATTGATTTTAATCCTAGCAGTGGGGTTGTCATAAAGTGACTGTATGGTTTTTATAATTGTATTGTGTAACCCAAATTTGTGTAGAACTCTACAAAGATGTAACGTGGCGTGACAGCAGGCAAGTAGGCAGGATGCAAATGCAAGTTCAAACGGAGATCTTTATTTATAGAAAGGAAAACAAACCAAACAGAAACAGAAACGTAAAGCAATCAACAAACTAAGCTAGGCTCACTTGGCTAAGGCTAATGCTAATGCTATGGCTATAACTAAGGCTATGGCTGAGGCTAAGGCTAAAGCTAAAGCTAGAACATGGCATGAAACTAGGATGCTCTATAAGCGCTAAACATGGCAAAACAACATATACATAAATCTCTAGAACTGTTTATCGAACCGCGCCATCTCGAGCACGGCTCACGATATATATAGGTCTCTCAGCCGCAACCGTTAGAAGCTGCCGGCAATTCCCAAACACACGTGATCCAATGAACTATGACCCTTGACGAGGCAAGACGTCAACCCGGAAGAGGTCCGCACATGCGCAACAGCGCTCAACGCACGCTGTTGTACGGGGGGAAAAAAGAAAACTCCAATTAACTGAGTCAAATACTTTTTCAGCATCCATATTTCTTTGATTTTAGTTTTTGGATGTGATTCATGACATGTCTTTCTTATATTATCTTGTGTTTGTTTCCATTGTATAAAACCTGTCTGATCATTATGTATTAGCATGGGTAGGAATTCTTATAATCGTTTGGCCATGAAAGAAGTCTATAATCCACATTAAGAACTGATATTGGCCTATAAGACCCACAGTCCATTGCCTTCTTTTGGTATAGCTGAGATTATCGCCTTCCAGCTAGGTGGTGTTTGCACGTTTTTCAATACCCAGTTGAACATCGGAAGCATGACCGGAATCAGTTCGTTTTTAAATTCCTTATACCACTCTGCCGTGAAGCCATCTGAACCCACCTGATCCCGGAGACTTGCTTAAACTGAAGTCTACTAATTGCATTTTTTAATTCAGCTTCAGTTATATCAGCGGCCAGCCTTCTATTTTGTTCTTCGGTTAGGGTGTGTAACTCTAGAGAACTCAAGTAAGTGTCAGTTTGGGTTACACTTCCCCCTGGGACTCCAGAGTATAAAGTTAGATTTTTTTTTTTCTTCAAAAGCTTCCTGAATTTCACGTTTATTTTTTTATCACTTTCGTTCTCAGGTCCCTAATCCTATGAATTGTATTTACTGCCTTTTCCTTTCTCAATTTCCACCTTCATAATACCTCTGTTTTAGGAACATTAGATTGTTCTCAACTTCTTGTGTAGCCAAATGATTGATCTTGTCTCTAATATTCTTAATTTTGTCTTGTGTGTCCTCTGCTGAACTGAGTTTGTGTCTGTTTTCTAAATCCTTCAGCTTTGTTACGTAGTTCCTCTAATGTTTTACTTCATTTTTTTTTCTTGTATGAGGATGTTGCTATGATCTTCCCTCTTATGACCACCTTTAAAGTATCCCATAGGATAGGAGGTGAAACCTCATCATTATCATGAAACTCCAAGTAAAGATTAATTTCTTTTTAAATTTTTTTCCTTAAAACATGGATTATTGAGTAGGCTTAAATTTCATTTCCATGTGGTATTCTTGGGTTGTAGGTTAAGTATATAGGTGCATGGTTACTTATATCTATTGTTTATCTTTTCCAAATGTTTTGATATAATTTATTCTTGTATATTGAGAATGGGGGGCAGAGTAATGAGTTTAGTACCTTCTATTAGGGAAAAAGTCTCTCCATATATCTATTAAACCACCATCTTCAAAAAGTGTATTAACTTTCTTATATAGGGACTTCTTTTCATAGTTTTTTTCTACTAGACGAGTGTCATTTTGGCTTTTAAATGTATGTTTAGATCTCCCCCACATGATACTAGAGATTTTCTGAAAGAAGCTGATATCACTTCCTGGGGGTGGGTATATATTTAACAGAGTAACAGAATTCTCGTATATCTTACACTTTATCAGAATATATCCGCCCTCCTTATCTTCCATCTCAGATATTTTTTCAAAATTCAGTTTGTTTGAGATAAGAATATCGACTAATCTCCTATGTCCTGATTTATATGGTGAAAAAAGCACACTGGTGAAGCCCATATTCTTTAGTTTTCTATGCGCCGTCTCATTTAAATGGGTTTCCTGTAGGTATACTACATGTGCTCGTTCTTTCTCCATTTTGGATAAAATCTTACTGTGTTTAATTGGAGTCAACATTAGTTTTACTTTATGTCTGACCATATGTATTTATAAATCATGTATTCATGAACTTAACTAAACTAAGCTTAACTGATCAACTCCCTGAACCGACAAAGAAGCACAAATAAAATGATAAAAACAAAAGCTTAGATTTCAAAGTTGGGGTCTCTAATAGATGGTCCTGAACAAAGCTAGAGGGATCGTCTAGCTGTGGGGGAAAACCTTCCTTACTTGTGGGTTGAGGGCCCCCATTGCAGTATCCAGACAAATAAGTGGAGAAGTCGGTGTGGATTTCACAGTACGGACTTCCCCATGTAATCCTCCTATCTATCTATCTATCTATCCTCATTTAAATAGGGAAGGGGAATGTACGCAAAAGCAACATGTATTTCTTGAGATGAATGTAGCACCATCTGTCCCCAGATATTCAGAGTTAGTCAGAACTAACAGCTAAAGTTCTTCCGGAGGAGATGTGGTCTTCTAAAACCTCGCAGTCTCTCCCTAATGCTCTTCTCGCTCTCTTCTCCCGTCCCCTGTTGTCTCGGCCCTCTCATCCATTCCCAGGTCGTGCGGGATAGCATGTTCAGCCAGTTCACGTCCCGTTCTCATAGAACACTTGTAGTTTAGCAGGGAACGGGGTCTGGAAGCTGATCTGCCTCTGTTTTAATACTGGCTTTGTTTCAGAATACTCCTTCTGCTTCTGCAGGATTGCCGGAAAGTCGTTTTGGTCGAAGTATATTGGTTTGTCAGTAAAAAACGCCCTCTTCTTTCCCCAGGCTTTGTGCAGAATCTCTTTTTTAACTTGATAAAAAACGGAATTTGATTATTATTGACTGGGGCTTGTCTTTCTTGTCAGCAGAAGGTTCTGGGGCAAGTGCTCGATGTGCTCTCTCGATACCAAGCTTTTATCATCTTGCTTAACGTCTGCTCCGCGTTTTGAACGTGATCTTCCACCTTTTCGAATCGCGTCTCTTCCTCCGCTATCTTTCGATCGACATTGGTGAGCTCGGAGATAATCTCAGTTAGTTGTTGTTTTGTGTCCCTGCTAAAGTCCCTTATCTCCTGTAAAACCTGCACACTGCTAACAGTAGCCTCGCCATCTTGTATCTTAGCGTAGGAGGGCAGTGCTCTATACTTTGTTCGTTCACGGTTTGTTCCATGGTTCATTATTTGTTTCCTTTCCTTCTACTCATTCTTCGCCCACTTTTCAGACATGTACTATCTAAAAATCTTTTGTTTTTGACAGTTTAATGGGGCAAACTAAGTGTTTTTTTTTTCTCCAGAAAAGCTGCCATTCAGAACCCTGCCAGTTGATACACACACAAGATTACAATGTGTAGGTGAAGAGGTATGGGAAATGATGCCCTATGCACGTTTTCTTTATGTGTGTCATTTACTATACTGTTTTTGTCTCTCTTCTTTCAGATATGCGACGCAGTGACTCCCCTAAATAAGTCCAGAACTTGTTCTTGAATGGATGCATTTCTGGACTTTGTAGATCTCAGCCCTGCATTGTGGAGCCTTCAGCTTTAAGACTGTGTATCCCTCAGGGTCTGTCCAATTTCAGAATTATTCCTCTTTTTTGGGGGGGAGTAATGCAAAAGATTTCCAAGGTTCATTTTGACAGCTATTTGTGGAAAGCTATTTGGTGTTGATGAATGGGAAAATGCAGGCCAGTAACATTCATTCTTTTATGAAGCACAGATGAAGGCTAATACACAACAATAATAATAATAATACGGTGCTTCAAATACACCATGAGAGCTGTGCTCTATAACTACTTGAGTGTATAGGTTCTATATCCCTGTGTACTGTCTACTTTTTGTTCAAGTTTATTTTTTACCCATTTCGATTTTTTATCATGTTGTCTTTGTGGCATTATATCAACCACTCATTGTGTTGACTCAGAGGAACGCTCGATCATGTTTACCCATTAAGCTTCTGGAGCATTTGGACCAATTTTTGTTCACTGTTTATAACATTTGATGTGTTTTTGTTTTGTTTTGTTTTTATTTTTAGTTGTGGCAGCAAAAAAAGCACTGGTAGCTTATGGAAAATTTAGTAACACTTTCTATGAAGGCTATATGGCATTACACGAATCGTTATAATTATTATTTATGACATAAGGGCTAATGTTAAAACACAGTATGTTAATAATATTATTACTTAGGGCACGTTATATCACTGTTATGTCTTCTCATAATGCAAACTTGGGCGCTGTGATATAATGTGTTATGAATTTATAATGCATAATATAAACCATTCATAATGCATATTATTACCATAAAGTGTGAAGTATTTTCATAAATAAGTATAGAAATATGTATACTGCCTTATAAATGCATTATAACTGTCATGAAAAGTATTTTATTCTTCAAATATCGCAGCAATCCTTTGGAACGTCTACAAAAGAAGTTAGTTCTCTTCTCTGCCTTTTGGCTAAGATCGAGTGTAGTACAGTATATGTTCTTATCAGGGCAGTGGTAGCTCAAATGTCATCTTATCAAGTGTAAATATCTTGAATATACTCAAATTTATCTACAGTCTACAAACCCTGAGTTAAAAACAACCCAAATTGGGTTATTTTTAGTCCAACACCTGGGTAAATATAGGACAGAACACATTTTGGGCTAAACTAAACCATCAGTCGTGGTCAATAAACAGGCAACAGTTCAGGCGATCGACAAACAGGGTAGACAGGACAAAGGCAGAATATGAAAACCGAGAAACTGGGAACAATAAGATCAAAGAACCGGAAACGGGAACACAACAAAGGTTTGGCAGCGCACTGGCGGCAAAACACAGCAACAATACTTCACCCAGAAAGACACACAAAGACACACAGGGGTTTAAATATATAGCGAAATCAAAGGGCTGAGACAAAAAAGCTGAGACATTAAGAAATAACCAGAAACATAACAGGGGCGGAGACAGAAACCAAAACAAACACACGTGTCAAAAGTAAACAGTCAATGAAAACCCGGAAGCATGCGCGCTTTCACGCTTCAGGTAGTACATGCATGCCGAGGGGATTTCTACGGAGGGAAAATCCAGGACAATAACATTATGAATGTTTTCGTAGTTTATCATTGATATGACTTCAAAGAAAGTTTTACTGAATTTTTCTCTTTTCTTTTTTTCACTCATTCCTGTGTACTGTAAATATTATCTGTGTAAATATATATATATATTTTTTTTAGGTCTGTGTATAAATTCGCTAGTTGTATATTTTCATTCTTCTTTTTTTTATTTTATATGTAAAATAGATTCCATAGAGTGGTTACTGCTGTGCAGTCTGATGCCATCTGATCTCAGATGAAAAGAATCGCAGATCAGATTTCATCACACTCATTACAACATGCAATTTTTTTGCAACATGTGAGCCAGAGTGGGTAAAATGTGTCTCTATATTAGGGCTCGTCATTCATTTATTCCTATTCATATTAAGTAAGTGCTTCGTCCCGGTCAGGATCGTAGTGAATGGGGAGACTTTACTCGGAACTCCGGGTGTGAAGCGGGAATATGGACCAAACGAGGTGCCAGTTCATCGCAGGGCATCACGCGCACATTTACACATGCACTCGCACCCGGGGGAAATTTACCAAAGCCAGTCCACCTACTGGCATGTTTTTGGGAGGTGGGAGGAAACCAGAGAACCCAAACAGTCACGGGGAGAAAATGTGAAACTGCACACAGACAGCAAGCCGATCTCAGGATCGAAGACTTTTAAAAATATGTTCTTTTTTTTTTTTTCCTCAAACTCAGTCACAATACCAAGAACTGTGGTCTCAGTGTACAGTCATTCACAGAACTTGCATGTCTAATTGTGGCTGCTTCTGTCTTCTTCACTACAGATTTAAGCAAATAACACTGGCTGCATTCTTATTCAGCCTAAATAATAGTTTGTCATCTAGACATCGTTGGGACTGAGAATATTAATGAATTAATGATGGTGTGGATTAGATTCTGACACAGAATGCCATTTCGAACACAGTCCATGGCTTAGCACTGTACTACAGACATGTCATTCCTTGTAAAATTAAGACAAATACCAAAGTGTAGTTAAGTAAAACTAATAAACATCATGGGGTGTGTTCTGGGTGTTTGGGTGCTGTTATCGGAAAAATAATGAACGACGGGCTGGTGCGAGCTACTCTTAAAACCCTGAAGTCCATTATTTTCCTACAACAGCATATGTGTTTTATTCTTCAAATACTGCAACAATCTATTGGAACGTCTGCAAAAGAAGTTAGATCACGTGTAGTACAGTATATGTTCTTATCAGGGCAGTGGTAGCTCAAATGTCATCTCATCAAGTGTAAATATCTTGAATATAGTCAAATTTATATACATTCTACAAACACTGGGTTCAAAACAACCCAAATTGGGGTTTTTGGTTTTTTTTTACCACTAACCCAGCGGTTGGGTTACACAAAACTACCCAAAAACTACCCAAGAGCCATTAAATGGCCCACAAGGCTCAACCCAGCATTTGGCTAGAAAAAATAACCCAGCATTTTTTTTTGAGTGTAGTATGTCTTATTATAAGATTACAGTAAGCCAAATCTAAGATCATCAAACATGTTTCTAGACATTATTTCAAGTATTTGTAGTTTTCTTCTTCTATTGGCAGATCATTTTGCTTCTTTCTTTAAATAAATACTTAAAATGAGCAAAATGATCTACCAATAGAACACGACTATTTCAAGCTTGAAATGAGTATAAATGGCTCGAAAAAGGATTAATAATCTTATATTTGGTGTATTGTGATCTTATTATAGGAAATATTAGATTGATTTGACTATATTCAAGGTATTTTCACTTGCTAAGATGCTATTTTGAGTAGTGTGGACTACTGGTCATGAGTTAAAATCTCAGCACTGCCAAGCCACCACTGCTGGGCCCTTGAGCAAGGCCCTTAACCCTCAACTGCTTAGTTGTATAAATGCATGTCACTCTGGATAAGGGCGTCTGGCAAATGTCATAAATGTAAATGTAGTACGGCATAACCGGACAAACCAGGCAGCCTTCCGTCCTTCCATAAATACTTAAGTTAAATACCTTAAATTACAACTTTAATCCTGACTGTTACACGAACACTGGAGACTTCCTTGCACAAAGAAAGCTTTTTTTTTTCTTTCTTTTTTTTTTTAAATCATCAGAACTGCTCTCTTTTTTAGTTCCCTGGTAGGCTGATTAGCGGTTAGCAAGATAGCAGTCTACATAAATCTTTTGACTGTTTAATATTTTAAGACCATAGAATGATAAGGTTCTATCTGACAATACTATGATTTTAAGATCTTGAGCCATAAAGTACATTCATCTTATAGGAGTTTCGAACGTCCATAAGGTTAATGTAGATAGCTTTTTTTTTCTTTCGATTTTAGATGCTTTTAAAATGGCATTTGGGAAAAAAAAGGCAGACAGGACCTTAAAATTCCAAAGTCTGTACAATACAGTTTCTCATCTTTCATTAGCTTCTGAAGTTTTTTATTGAGATATTGCTGTAACTACAATAAAATCCAAATGACTGAATAAACATGTGACTTCTGCTACTTTTGTGCACATGTGTAAATGTGCTTTGTGATTATTTTTCTTGTGAAATGATTATTTGTATTTTATGCTTAGCTGTACACACACACACAGAAAACTCGCAGAGGTCAAATTATTTCAAAAGGCTTTAATATAAATAGGTAATAAATAAAATGGTACTGCATGCACCAATACAAATAAATAGTTTTTTTTAATGAAAATAAATATAAATAAATTACTGGACAAACAACCACATAAAAACACCACAAGGTCTCAATTGACAACCATGGAGATGTAGCTAGCTTATACATTCTTATCACAGAGATGAAATAAATAAAGGTTGTGGAGATTTTGTAAAGTAGTAGTGCGGAGTTTTACACAGTTCATGTTAAATAAATAATAAAACAGTTGGGATTGAGATTTTAAAAGGTGATGATGATGATGATCAGGATGATTGTAGTGGAAGTGCAGAATCATTTCTTATACTCCCCTGCGCAGACGTATCCGAGCGCTCGGTTGATGGTGATGGTGCGCACTTGGAAGCCCTTCAGCTGTTTGCACAGGTCCTTACGGTCTTCGAAAGAGTTAGTGGAGCTCCACTTCTAAGATTTACAAAGTGGAATGAAAGATTTAAAAGATTTGAAAAATTAAAGATTATGTGGCAATAATATCCTTTATAAAGAAGTGAGAATAAAAATACTTACATTTTTTGAAGACTCTGGATTGGGCAGTTTGCAGGTCTGGTGTGGAAAAACATTATAGATGACTAAAAAACTATAGATAGATACATAGATAGATTGATAGCCTTGTATAAGTATGTACCCCTTAAACTTTTCCAGATTTTGTTCTTTTAAAACCTCTGTGATCTCTAACAAACTCTTTCCATCCATCCATTTTGTGTACCACTTATCCTACCCAGGGTCATGGGAGAGCCTGGAGCCTACCCCAAGGAACTCTGGGCACAAGGTGGGGGACCTCGTGTGCCGGACGCCGACCCATTGCAGGGCACAATCGCACACACATTCATACATTATGGACGATTTGGAAATGCCAATCGGTCTACAATGCATGTCTTTGGACTGGGGGAGGAAAATGGAGTATCTGGAGAAAACCCCCAAAGCACAGGGAGAACATGCAAATATATAGGCAGAGGCAGGATTCGAACTCCCAACCCCAGGCCTATAATCCTAATTATATACCAATTCAGTTCCAGCTGGTAACATTACAAAATGTGGAAAAGCTCAAAGGGTGTGAATATTTATACAAAGCACTTTAGATAGATTCAACATCTTTACAGCCTGCTTCAACATCCAACAGTACTTGAATTATTAAGATGCTAAATTAGCCATCAGCTGGCAAGTTTTTAATAATTCACTTAAATTCATTTGTGTGTATTTGAGCAAAATCCAACCATAGTTCCCTTATTTGTTTAAATATGTATCAATTTGTTGGCTCAGTAAATAGCCAATATAAAAAGAAATTAATAAATAATTTGCGGCGTCTGCTGATATATTTCACTTGAATTGCAAACTGCTAAAACTTTGATAATAAACTTTTATCATATAATAAGCATATAGATCATGATTCCTCAAAGGTCTTATTGTGTAAGCGATGATCTGCACACTTGTCTTACCCGCGTAAGATTATGTATCGAGTCTGTAATGGACTGGAGCTCCTTCACAGACTCCGAGTTCGCCTTGTTATCCAGAGTTCTCATATATTCGGTGAGCATGGATTCATGATAACCCAGATCATTAGCGATGTTTTGCAAGCATTGAGTCTGAAGAAAGACAGAGTGAGATGAGATCTTTAAACTGCCTAGATGTTCACAATTAAATTGATTTCTTTTTCCAGAGATGATTTTCAGATGCAACAAACAATTTCGACGAATCTAAGAAAATCTGCAAAAAAAAAAATTTGTATCCTACCAGGAAGAAAATAAATAATATTAGTATTATACATGCTCTTGGTTGGACTCTTACCTCGTTGAATGGAGAAGATTTTTGATCAGAGCACTTTGTGTCCTGTAAAGACACACAAGTACACATTGGGATTAAACAAACTAAAATAAAAACATTAAAGAAGCATAACACATGTACACACATGGTGATTGCAGAAGAAGAAGAAGAAGAAGAAGAAGAAGAGGAAGAAGAATAAGAAGAAGCAAACTTAAAATCAGATCACTTAAACCTGTACTTATCAGGCTGACTACAGGTGTTCTTACCTGACGGGGCTGACACACACTCGCCGTCTGTGTGTTTGAGTTCACTACCACTTCCAGGTCCGTGCAATTAAATCCATGAAACAGTGTATTGGATCTCATCTTTTCTGGCTGTGTCAGATTACACAAAATGATATTAACAACCAGCATGAATTTGTTTTACCCTTAAAACATAGTACTTTACTTTATTACTTTATACTTTGCCTACTTAAAGGAAGGAAGGAAATTCTGAGTTAATTTCTCTAGTTTAAACTTCTTTTTCTGACATGTTGGTCTTTCACCCTGGCTCTTCGTTTGACTACCTGCTGAATAGTGGTGCAGTGAGACTTAGCCTTGAAGTGAGACTTCATCTCTACATACAGAGAGCGATGCAGCAGCACTTTAGTCCACGCCATTGTGCTCGTCATCTGATAAACTGCTAATAAGCCAAGCTGTCTCTCTTAAAGCTGCACTTGTCTCCACTACTTGTACGTTTTATTTGAATGACATTGAAAGTTGCTGGAAAATGGAGACTGAGAAAAGAAACTTTTGGAATTTTGTTATAGGAGCTAAGAGAGAAACCTGACCCATATCCTTTGTTACTGACCCATATCCTTTTCTTCTTCTTTTGTTTCTCCTATTAAACATCATTTTAAAGTCTATTCTCCAGGAACTTGTGAAAAATACAGCATCAACCGACAAATGAACAGAATTAATGAGCACATCCCAAATATTTCATTATGAACATGTTTGTTTCAGGGTAGCGCTTTCATTTCAATTATGTATTTATCACAGTTACATTACATTTCTGAAAATAATAAAATAAACATGCCTTTAAAGCAGTATCACATAATAGTTTTTTTTTTTTTTTTGGCTCCTTATAGAACCTTGTGATTGACTAATAATCCCCCCACAGATTCGCTACAAATTATTTTTGGGGTCTGTTGTGGTTTATATGGGTAATTCAGTTCACTGTGCACAAAAACAAATTGGTTAAAAGGCTACAATGTAACATTTCAGAGTATTCTGGTGGCTCTTTAGTCGACAAAAAAGTCGTATCTAATGCATGTTACCTCAGTCCTTCACCGACAAGAAAACCCTCCGCTGTTTTCACTTTCCGTTAAAGCATACAGCGCGTGAGAGACGCACATCTCAGTAGCCTACTCTTCCTTACTGTATGTGAGGCGACAGCTGGTGTGGCGTGTTTATTTATTATTGTTTGTGATGCACTATTTAGTGTGCTACGGCGCAATTTGGGACGTTCCCCACAGCTGTTTTAATGAGCGCGAGCATGAAGTCAACACTCAAAACAATAAGAAACGTAGCGTTAGCGTTTCCTTTTCCTTTCTTTCTTTCTTTCTTTCTTTCTTTCTTTCTTTCTTTCTTTCTTTCTTTCTGGAAACAACAAATAAACCCAACGTTCTTTTATAAAAGGCCAAACTTTTCATAAACTCTTCACGGGGAAAGTTCTTTTTTCACCTCAACTACTTTCCCCAACTCATTATACTCGGACTTTCACAGCTCATTTCTGTCAACTCAGCACTGGGGTTAGTAGATTATTATTATTATTATTATTATTATTATTATTATTATTATTATTTATTATTATTATTATTAATGCTGCCATTAATATTAATTGAGCTTGGGGTTTGGAATTATATATATATATATAATTTTATATTATATTTTGATTGATTTTCTATAACAGCAGCTCTGACAGGTCTGACCTAACTTGTTCATCATTATAATGTAACGAAAAACGGATAAAAACAACTATACAATATTGTATGAAGTTAGATAACACAATATGTATTTAATAAACAAGCTAAAATATTGGTAGTGTTGGCAAACTGCTGTGATGTAAGAAGAATAAAACTCTTTGGGAAGTGTTCTCATCGGATATGTTTATTTTTCTATAACAGTATGTACATGCTTTGTTCCTGACTTAATAAACGGTGCGTGTAAGTTTATGAATATTAATGAGCGGTGGGCTGTCTCTGGGGCTTATTCTAATTATTTTGCGCCTAAGGTTCACTTGATTGTATTTCTCATATATATATATATATATATATATATATATATATATATATATATATATATATATATATATATATATATATATATGGCTACTTAGGCCCACTGTACATACTTGATTACTTTATCGATTGCTTTGTTACTTACTTTATCGAGTACGCGCTTGAGAGCGGTGAGCAGGTCTCTGGCGCGCGTCGTGCACTGCGTGTGGTCGATTATGGCGCTCGTCGTCGCGCGCACTGGATTCGCCACAACAGCGCGGCTCACGAGCGCAAAAATCAGCACATACACAGCAGAGCCTAATTAAACCAAATACAGATTCATTATTAATACAGAGCAACGCGGGGAGAGAGAGAGAGAGAGAGAGAGAGAGTGTCAGAGAGAGAGAGAGAGTGTGTCAGAGAGAGAGAGTGTCAGAGAGAGAGAGAGAGAGAGAGAGAGTGTGTGTTAGAGAGAGTGTGAGAGAGAGAGACAGAGAGAAAGAGAGACAGACAGAGAGAGACAGATAGAGCGGCAGAGCCAAATGTTTGGAAATGGGCACACAGAAGTCCTCGGAGATTCTCCTGATGACAGATGCGCGTGCACGTACGAGTGTAAATAAGACGCGCATCATGGTGGTTGTACAGCCTTTTATTATTTTTAGCTTTAGATATTAGACATTATATATATATATAAAATGCATTTTATTCCAGTCTATAAACCATATCCTAATGTCGGCGTTAAAAAATAGCAAGAAAATGGAGAGTCAAACATCATTTCCATGCTCGGGGGCAGGTGCGCGTGCACGTGTCAATGTAAACAATAACAAGGAAGCTTTAATAATAATAATAATAATATTTATTACAGGCAACATATTATTCAGACCGGAGTACACAGTGTATTAAAGGTTTTAATTATATATATATATATATATATATATATATATATATATATATATATATATATATATATATATATATATATATATATATATAAATCTAATCTAATTTAAAACCTTTTATACACTGTGTACTCTGGTCTCAATAATGTTGCCTGTAATAAATACGATTTCTTAAATAGATAGATAGATAGATAGATAGATAGATAGATAGATAGATAGATAGATAGATAGATAGATAGATAGATAGATAAACAAGTAAATAAATAAAACGCACCTGAAACGAAAAAAAAATCTCTATAATTTCTAAATTCCTAATTTGTAATTGCGCGTAAAGAAACTGCTGGATGCTGAGTGTAGCAGAGGTTACTCACCGTACATGATGTTCATCAGTGTGAGGTTGGAGCAGTAGTAAGATATAGTGTGCAGCTGTGACACTTCGCAGTAGTATGATGAAGTGAAGTGTCCGCGGTGTTTTATAGCCATCTCAGGGGCCTTGGAGACGCCGGGATTTCCCCCGCTCGTACGTTCACTGGTTGAGACAGAGCGCAGCCGCCAGCGGGCACATGCGCCCCGACAGCGCGTGAAACTGGAATTAACCTCGGGAGAGCAGTTTCGCTTATCTGCTCTGAGACGCCCATCACGGAACAACTCATGTCAACATGCTTGGCTCCGATTTGATGAATAGGATGAATAAGAAATTCATATTTATTACACGTAATATTTCGAGTTTTGCATTTGAAATGATGCGTCACGTGCATTTTATATATGCTAGGCTAATAGATTAATAACAAAACAAAAACAATAACAGTTATAGGCAGAACCATTAAGTGGAATTCTTTTTTTTTAAAGGAAAAAAGCAGTACATGTTAACAGCCTAAAATGTAGTATTTTTTTTTTGCTATTGTAATTACGAACTAAACATATAATTTTAAACATTATATAATCGAATGAATCGAGTGCCAGACTGTTAAATTACAGCATATAAATACACTAGTCATTTTAATAAATATGTTGATAGGTTATGAATCTTTTCATGTAAATTATGTTTAATAAGAAATTGGTTTCTCAGTAATGATGATGATGATAATAATCATTAAAATTTTCCAGCAGCAGTTATTTACAATAATAGGAAATAGTAAACTACTGATAGACAGAGTTAGACTGATCGAATAAACAATCATAGCAATAATAAATTAAAATAGTAGGTTTAAAATATCATATACCATATTAAAAAAAAAAAAAAAAAAAAAACTTTGCCATGTAAGTTTTTTGTCCTTACAAGGCTATGATTGTAATCACTCTGTCTAGAAAATCATTTCATGTTCATGTCAAGTGGCCATAAACAAACATGCTAACAAACACAGCCTTGAGGATGATGTGACAATTGTTAACTACAAACTGGATTTATACAAATGTTCATCATTTGAAGAATGTATTACTTTATACAGAAGCTTATTTACATTTATTCATTTAGCAGACGCTTTTATCCAAAGCGACTTACAAATAAGCAAAGCGATATATCAAGCAGGGAACAATACAAGTAGTGTGTCACGTTAGGCGAGTTGAGGCAGAAGCAATCGCAGATTTTTTAAACATTTATTTGAAACACACGAACAACGAAACAAAAACACTAGGACAAATGGGCATAACACTGTGGCAAGAAACAAAACACGGAGACAGAAGTGACGTGAGTCTATAACAACGAAAGACCCCGAAAGAGCGCAGACAAAGACTATATATACACATTGGTGCTCATTAACAAAAACGTGAGTCAGGTGCATGTGGTCAGGTGGTGTAGTGCAGTGGCTGATGGGACATGGAGTCCCGAGTTTCCGGATACGTGACATAGTGCTACTATACAAGATCCATTAATTGAATACCAGAGGAAGCAAAGTGTACAGAGTAGAGGTGTAAGTGCATTGTCTGTGTTTTTTTTTTTTTAGGAGTTGGTTAGGTGTTCACGGAAAAGGTGGGTCTTTAGCTGTTTTTTGAAGATAGTGAGATACTCTGCAGTCTGGATTGAGATCGGAAGAGCATTCCACCACTGGGGAACGGTATGTGTGAAGGTTCTGGAAAGGGACCTTACGCCTCGCTGAGTGGGAACTACTAAACGTCGGTCGCTAGTCGATCGCAGATTGCGAGAGGGAATGTATGCCTTCAGGAGAGAGTTGAGGTAGGAGGGTGCTGTTCCTGACAAGGTCTTGTAGGTGAGCATCAAGCATCATTCTGCAGCATTCTGCAGCATTCTGAATTATTTGAAGGGGTTTGATGGAGCTGGCTGGGAGGCCTGAAAGCAGTGAGTTGCAGTAGTCCAGTTTAGAGATGACAAGAGCCTGGACTAGTATCTGTGTAGCCTGTTTGGTGAGGAATGGTCGGATTTTCTTGATGTTGTACAGGATGAACCTACAGGACCTTGCAGGTCAGGATCATTTTGGCACTATGGTCACCGATCATGTAGCTTAATGTTAAATACAATTATGTTGGATTTCAGTGCTTTTATTCGATGTATTTTTACTTTAGACACAATTATTTTTTAAATATTCTTTTCATTTCTTCCTTTACTTTGGCCGATATGGAATTTCTTGATTTTAAAGCCCAAAGCAATCACAGTCTGAAGTATTTTTATTGTTGTCACAATAATAACTATGTTAGAATTGTTTGCTTCACCTTGCCACATTGCCGTCATTTTTGTTTGAATTCATGAAGTGGTTTACACAGGATGTCTAAAAAAATTATTACTCATTGCTTTTTGTACTACATGCCTTTTCCTGTCATTATGGAAATATCTATAAGGAACATATAGTTTAATATAGTCCTTTAAGTAAGGAACAAAACAAGACTGGGCATGTTCTACAACGGGGTGGTGTGATGCAGTTACTGTTACCCCAACATCATGATTAATTACCAAAGAGTGTTGGATTTGTCATATACCACAGCGATTTGCCAGCAATTACAATTTATTAATAAACGAAATGTCACATTTTTCACCATTTATGGTCTCGCCGAATCTTGTGGAACAAGCTGGACAAGTCAGTTTCTGTTCTCATTTTCATTATAGCAGTCTCTCCAGCTTCTCATTTTTTTTCTTCTCCTAAAATGAAATAAAAATAATAACATAAAAAAGAATCAGGAATTCTGCAATACTGGGGTATAAAAATGGTACAAATTCAATCTTGGCTGCTGAAATGGCGTTTTGTAATTAACATTCATGTAGAGTTCCTGTTTATTTACATTTACAATGCTGGTTTATTAGGTACGAGAGAGTTATTCAGTGCTACTTTGCATGATTTTGACCTAAATGCACCTCAGTGATCAAACAGATCACCTGCAAAAAAAATAAAATAAAAATTGGCGATTTTATTGGCGTTTTAGTAATGAAGTTGGAAGAAAGTCTAAACCGCTTCTCACCTCATTATTGCAAAAATCCTATTATATTACAATATTTATACAATTACAACTATACAATCATGACACTCTGTAGACACAGCATAAGAATGACTTTCTTCCACTAATTTCTTATTATTTAAGGCAAGTAAAGTCATAGCAAATGCTCTGCACCCAAATCCATTTCTTGTTCTTTGCATGTTTTTCCCCACTGTACTTTCAAACAGGTTTTGCAACACAGGGAACTTTTAAAAACGATTAGCTCATACCCGCACATAGCTGATTTGATCCAGGTGGGGGCTGAATAAGTTTGCTGAATAATTCTGAAAGTGACATTTCTTTGGAAGTTGTGCAATGAAATAGACAGGGAAATAAGGCAATCAAACCATCTCTGTGCAAAAGAATTCCAGGCTGAGGCATCACATGACTGGGAATTTGAATAGAGTTTCAGATAATTAATGCAGATTTTCTCCCATTGCCTAAGCGCAGGTTGTTCGGCTAAACTCTGTTGTTAATTTAACACAGGAACGCGCAGAAAGATTGAACCCCCCGCCCCCCAGGACTACCAAAGAACTGCGGTGGGACTCTGAAGTGTGAGGCATCTCAAAGAAATACGTTATGGAGTGACAACAAGGTACTTTTATTACACATTAGTTGTAAAGGCTGGACACTTCCCTGATACTGAGACAATATGATTCAAGGCAGACTAACTCATTTCAGGATGTTCATGCTCCTGTCACTTTCACCACTGTAAAGACCCTGAGCTCATCTCTTATTCCTTAACTGCTCGTAAATGTTGACATTCAATCAGAGAGTAATGGCAATTCACCCAAATGTCAGTTTCAGATTGTACAGTTCATGGCTACATGCTTGTGGTTAACGAAGTTCCTCAAATCTAGACATGACTCAGTTCACTAAACCACAATTAATTTTACTCTCTGCTCTTGAACAACTCAAGAGCACTTTGTAAGTGTGACTAAGAGATAGAAGTCGTGTACTTGACTGCTAAGATTTTCACATGGCAAGGTAAATCTCTCTCAGTGCGGTTCATAGGGTTAGAGATACCGAGAATCAAGAAGAGGGGAATTACTGTACAGAACTGTGACAGCCTTTAAGCCAAAGATAGATCCAAAGCAGCACTCGAACAGGATTGTGGAATTTCCAGTTAGACTTTTCACTTGAATAATTACATTATTAAAAAGAAAGATATTTTATACAACAGAATATTTTTCAACCAGGTAAATCCCGTTGTTGTATTTGTATCTATGAAAAATGCACTAAATAAATAACACTTGTATAATTACGCCTACTCCTCCACCTCCTCCTCCTCCTACTACAACTCCCCCTTCTTCTCCTGCTACTCATCCACCTCCTCTTTCTCCTCCTCCTCCTACTATTCCTTTTCCTCCTCCTCATCATACTACATATTTTTCTTTGTCTTCTCCTTTTTGTGCTCTTTCTTGTTCTTCTTCTTATGAATAGCAGTATTAATTATGATTATTATTTTATTTAGGCATCAATTATTATTAATAATAGGCTAATACAATTATGTGTTATAGTAGTAGTAGTACTATTTATAATTTTTTATTAATAACAATATTATTATTACTACTACTACTACTATTATTATTATTATTATTATTATTATTATTATTACTATGATTACTAGTACTACTACTACTACTATTATTATTATTATGATTATTATTATTTTTATTATTATTATAAATAATATTCCATCCATCCATATTTGTACCATTTATCCATCTGGAGCTGTCACTACGGAGAGGCAGGTTAAGCAGTTTATTTAATAAAAGTCCATTAAACATATCCAATACGTAAGGGAGATTCAGGGTGAAGGTCAGGTTATCAGCAAACAGGATATTGTAGACTAAGCAAAGTACAAAAACCAGGGAACAAAGAAAGTCAAAAACCAAAATAGCAGTACGGGGGCAATGGGGCTTGGTAATGACTGAACACGAGTGAAACTGAGCACTTACTTCACAATGTGGCTGAAACAGAATGAGGCTCATATAAGGGAACAGTAATAAACGTGAAATTGAGAACAGGTACAGAGAGTCATGTGACATGGTCAGGTGAGGCTGCAGTGGCTGATGGGGAAATGTAGTCTCTAGTCCCCTTTCTGGAATTTCCATGATACCATAACATTCTAACATCATAACAGGGGGAGTGACGTTACCCACGGAAATATAGGGGGGAGCGACGCTCTCCGTGAGGCCAGAGGGGGGAGCGACGCTCTCCGTGAGGCCAGAGGGGGGAGTGTGATGTCCTCTGTGGAACAGGAAGGGGGAGTGACGTGGTGCGAAGCAGAAAAATGGAGTGATGTCTTCAGCAGAACAGGAGGGAATGCAAATGTGCTAACCTCTAAGCCACTGTGCCCCCTCAATAATAATAATAATAATAATAATAATAATAATAATAATATAAAAATTTCTGTTGAACCAATTCATTAATAGTAGTAATATTTTTTTATGAAAAAATTCAACAAAAGGTAGTTTTAAAGCTTAATTAAAGTTTAATTAATTCAAGGTAGTTTAGAATCAATAAACTTATTCTCAGACTTTTACAACAAGGAAGTTATTTAAAGTTTCAGATTTGCTTCATGTTAAAAAAATGGTGTTGCTAGATAAAATGTAATTGATTGTGTATTTATACATAATGTATTTATAATGTGTTTGCAAATAAAACATTTCTTAGAGACAGAAGCATGCAAATAGTTTGATCGGGGGAAGAATCACTGCACAGAGCATCGGTATTAAAATCACCAACTATTTATTTAAACATTGTCAAGGAGGCCACTGGTGTTGACAAATGTCAGCACAGTGGAGGTCAGCTGAGGCAAAAACCACCAGTGCTGAAAAGGAAAAACCCCCAAAGCAGCTCCAAACATCAATAAAAGGCAGAACATGGAGACTGTTTACTGTTTACGCAGTTTACTGTTTATCACATTCTCAATTTATATGTAAACTGTATTATAGAAAGCAGTACTGAGATCCTGACTGTTTCTGCACTCCAAACCTGTCTGAGCCATCCTTCTGCTTAGAGTCTCGCTCACCTGAAAATCACTCCCTGTTGCTGAGGATGGCTCCGCACAGATAGCCTACAGTTCACCATATATTTACTGTGGAAGTTACTTCACAGACACC
This sequence comes from Ameiurus melas, assembly GCA_012411365.1. Lineage (NCBI taxonomy): Eukaryota > Metazoa > Chordata > Actinopteri > Siluriformes > Ictaluridae > Ameiurus > Ameiurus melas. The sequence continues at coordinate 18,992,476 of CM022770.1, read as the reverse complement.
CTCCATCACGGAACATCTGTTAACTTCAGTTTGATACAAGAAACCTAAAACTCTAATGATGCTCATACTCAAGTTCCTTTTAACACACTTGGCACTACTTGACTTTATAGTATACAGGTAAAGAAGTGGAATGATTTATTATCGCACTGGTGTCACCCAGATGGGTTCCCTTTTGCGTTTGGTTCCTCTCCATGTTTTATTTCCTTTCGTCACTTCAGGGAGTTTTTCCTTGCCATCGTCGCCTATGGTTTGCTCATTAGGGATAAATTTAAACAAATGTTTTAAAAAATTTTGATTTCTGAAAAGCTGCCTTGTGACAGTGTCCATTGAATCGAATAGATACATTTTGGCAATATGCTTTCAGAACTGGATAATTTTGGATCAAGAGTTTTCTCATTACTTTGTTTTGTACCAATTCGACAAAATGTGTTATTAGAATTTCTGCAGAGGTTTTGGTTTATGGACAAGCCATGTTAAATCCAGCGATGGGCTCGGGACTATAGATTTTGGTCAGGCAGGAGGACATCAATATAGATACAGCCTCAAACAAAATTCAGTTGAGTGGCACAATTAATTTATGCGATGGACTACTATCTAGTGCGATAAGAACACACAGTCATCCAGTTTGCAGTCTAGCAGCTCATTTTTAGACATCGAACGGTTTTAGACATTTGTGTCAATGTTTGTGGAAATTAACCAGGTTTTAGCAAAATTGTTGGCCCAACTACATCACAAAACCATACAAAACACCTCAAGCTAGCCCCCAAATAAATTGGGAATTTTTCTTTTTCAAGCACTGCATAGGCAAACAAGTATATTGCACGTATTTCTGATGTACGGATATATTTCTCTCCATAGTCCCTGTTTCCCTCTCCCAATATATCTTACAATAGAAATGGTTCTGTACATCATAGACCCAATGTCTACATGTTTACACTTTTTTGTGTAAATTCATTACATTTAATTCCGATAATTTGCGATAAGGGGAGTATTTTTAAAATGGCACAATCTGGCATCCCTGCCATTAACTGTCTTGTCTGCAGTTGTTCATAGAGCCAGCGTGGGGAAGAGGGATTCCCACCCCAATGCCTCTTTTAGTACTTGTTGCAGATCTCATTTTTGACTAGCTATAATACTCTCATCTAGAAAGGCTTCGCATTTTATTTTAATTTTTTTATTTTGTATTTTTTTTTTTAAATCGCTGGTCAGTGAAAATAGATCACTAGTATTCCAGTGTAATTCAAAATATATGGAGCTTATGAAGATTATTATTTACTGACTGGCTGCTATAAATAGTGGGGCTCTACCTCATTATTTTTCATTAGTGTCATGTGAACGTTGGAGAAAGTGTACAAAGCATTACCTCATCTGTGGAATGTTCAAGCAGAGCCTGGATGAAAGTGTGCAGAAAAATCTTGTGGACACATCAAAACAACCAAGTAACCTATCAGCAGAGAAAAGTGGAAAGTTTTGGACTTGCCAAGTCAATCTCCCAGTGCTTATTCATTGAAAAATGCACTAGTCTAGCTGAAAAACAGACTTTTAGAGCCTGTAAGGGGAACTGAAAATAAGCAATGCAAACGCGTGGTAAGCAATCTGTACTACAGGGACATGTTGACGACTCAAAGCGCTCAGGGAAGCCAAATTAACCCTAAAAAAGTCATTTATATAAAATATTTATTTATTTTATCTCTGAACATGTTATACATGTACAAATTCACTCCAACTGACATCAACTAACTAGTTTATATAGAAAATTATTTATTTGGGCGACTAAATGGACAGGATATTAATGATTACTGATTAAATTGAAATCTCTCAAATTATATAACAAAATTAGTGGCTATTCTTTTACTATGTAAGAAACATGTGACATGCTGTTCTAGGAAAATAATCAGCAAATGAATTGACGTGATGAGGCCTGACATGAAGTAGAGTTACTGTTTCCACTCAGAGGTTGATTATTTTTTTATAACAGCAGATCCTGTTGCGTTTTTATTCCTCTTACAACAGAACAATTTGTCAAAATTTCAATGTTTAGGCCATTTATTAAAGAATGATGTTATGCTTTATTTCCATTTATAGTTGCATTGTTGGATGATCAGGATAAAGCACTTACTGAAAATGAATGAATGAATGAATGCATTGCCTGTGCACCACACAAGTTCCTAACACGCTGAACGTGTTGTTTTTATTTTGCTTCTTTTTTGACCGCTCGCTCCTACACACATGAAAGTAAAAGCCACTGTCCCAATGCAACCTCTAGTGCAGAGTCAGGTGTTTTCTTTCTTTCTTTCTTTCTTTCTTTCTATCTATCTATCTATCTATCTATCTATCTATCTATCTATCTATCTATCTATCTATCTATCTATCTATCTATCTATCTAGTGAGAATGTTCAGTTAAATGGCTCAGAACTATTTGTAAATGTGCTATGTTACTTGAATAGGCGCCAGAATGAGGCTTACGTGAGAAATGTGTCATGTTTAACCTGAACCTCAGTCTGTGTCACTAATTGTGTACCGTTTATTATAGATCACCTAGTCAGAATTCATGTTTTCCTGCCAACAACATTCATAGCATATCGGACCCCTTAACATTTCTGCTCTTGGCTATGACACTATGTGTGTGTGGGTGGGGAGAATATTAATCAATATCTCCATCACCACACAAAGCCAGCTTTAATCAAGCAAAAAGAGTGAGTCAGTTTCACTCAGAATTACATTGTTATGAGGGGGGATCTATTTCTGGTCTTTAAGGTGCTCTGACCTCCCAGTATATTCCCAGGGGACGAATTTTTATCCTCGTACGCATTACTTCATCTTTAACGTACAACTTTTGGTGACATCATCTGCCTAGAGCGCAACATTCTCTAAGTGAACTTCACCGAATACCCCATGACTGACTGTATCAGCTACTCCTAGAATATTTTTAAGAGTGGACTCGATAAAGCAATAGTTGTTTACATTCAAAACTATGCATTTGCGATAAGGGGTGTATTTTAAAATGGCACAATCTGGCATCCCGGTCATTAACATCACCTTGTAAATTGTTTTGTACACTTTGTACCATCTGTATAAACACAAACGTTTGATTGTACTTTCTATAAGAGGCCAAATGTGTATATATACTCAGACCACACATCGTAATATCTACATGCTCAGTAAATGTGGACGTCACTGTAGTCGAGGTATCTGCAGATCTGGATGGCAAAAGACATCAGGCCACAGTATATGAAACAAGTTTTTATTTTTTTATTTTACATATTTGTACATAAACATTTCTTCCCTCAAATAAAGAATCTGAATACAGTAGGATGAAAATGATATTAACACACTTATTTAAAATGACTCGTGTCAGAGGATCAACATTCACAAAATGTTGAACACCGATCAGTGTGAACATATTACCAAAAAGCTACGACTCGACTACAAGGCAGGCATGTTTCCTTTTAGACGTTTAGCACCTTCAAATCAAAAGTTTCAGTTCAAAACTACCATTTGTGCAGAATAAAACAGGCCAGAATACTGTCCAACTTAAACTTGTCAGCAGTTAATTTTTGTTTTCTTTATACAGTGAGGTCTTTTTAGCTTTTTAAGTCTGACTTTCTACTAATTTTCTTACTATATCGTTTATACTTATCATTTTTTTTTCTTTTCTTTTATTTTTTGGTAATTTGACAGATATAATTTGCTGGCAAATGTAAAAAGTTAAAATTAAGGACTATTAAGAAGCAAGGCCAATCACTGCACAGAAAGCCAGGAACAGTATCTGAGACACACGAGTTTTTCTGCGGTCAGGAAGTGCTCCGTCATTTGTATTTGTACATCCACAGAAGCAAAAGAAAAGTGGCTCTTCTCTTTATCGAAGCCATGATGGTGGAAGGTTTTAGGTGATGACAGCAGGGCTTATTATTTGGAAAGCGTCTTCTCAGCCATGTGCTTTTGCTGGCTCTCAGCATGCCTGTGGAGACACACAGACACACACACACACACACTATATCAATGCGTACATTTTTCTCAGGGTTAGCCTGTGTGAATTCTTGGCTTTGTTCCAAAATGCTCTGCGAATCATTTTATTAGGAGCACCTGCTCATTACTGCAGTTATCCAGTCAGCCAATCATGTGGCAGCAGCGCAATACATACACTCAGGCAGATACAGGCCAAGAGCTTCAGTTAATGTTCAATCCGTGTGGGGGAAAAATCTGCGCCATGGTTGTTGGTGGTTTGAGTATTTCAGAAAGCGAAATGATTTCACATACAACAGTCTCTAGCGAAAAAAACCAAACAACAATAATGGAAAAAAACAAAAAAAACAACAATCCAGCTACGGTAACTCAAATGATGGTGAGAAGAAAAGCATCTTGAACAGGTTGGACCACATTAGGTTTCACTCCTGTGAGGGACTGGATTCGGAGGTTACAGTGGGCAGTTAAAGACTGGAGAAAGAAAAGAGCTGGACCTTAATGACTAAAAGTGAAGGACCAGTGACAGAAAATTCTTTGCTTACAAAGCAACTAACAAGACTGTGGAATTCAGTTACCTTTTAATGCTTAAAATTGGGGGATTAGTTCATGGATATAAGTATCCATGTGTATCCTGTGGCTCAGGTTGTAGAGCGGGTTGTCCGCTAATCGTAGGGTTGGTGGTTCGATTCCCGGCTCCTCATGACTCCACATGCCAAAGTGTGTGTCCTTGGGCACTGAACCCCAAATTTGCTCCCGATGGCAAGTTAGTGCCTTTCTGCTACCATTGTGAGTGTGAATGAGAAACAGTGTAAAGTGCTTTGGAACCGCAATGGTTAAAAAAAGTGCTATATAAATTTACCATTTAAAAGTAAGACAATTCAAACTGAATACATTATATAAATGTTTTGTTTCATTGTGGCAATTCACATGATCACTTTTGACTAGTGTTGTAGACAGAGGAGGGGAGATCAACTTTGATGTGGACACAGGGAGAATAAACATTCTTCTACGACCATTCTTCTTTAAACAGTCCTTTATACCGATATGTTCCCTAATCAGACCAGAGAAAATAAATAAAAGATACATGTTGTTAAGGAAAAGTAGCAAAAGCACCAGGATGAATGCAAAAAGCCTCACCTAGTCAGGTCTTCGATGTCCACTAGCATAGCATCCTGCTCCATGTGAAGCTCATCTCTAATCAGCAGCAGCTGCACGAGCTCCTCATTCAGACCTGCTCCGAGACACAACACAAGCACAGAGTTAACAAAATAACACAACACCTACATAAAAATAGAGTACAAAGCCGCTGTAATTCTCCTCCTGAACACCCGAGAGCCGCTGAAAGCACATTTCAAATAGCTTTTACTTTTCTTTCCAAAGATTTTTAACTCTTGTGTTTTATTCTATGATGCTATTGAATTTATTTTTTTTTTGTAATTGGATTTTAGTCATTTCCTTCACCTTAGTATATATATATTTTTTGTGTTTGTATTTGGATCTATTTGAATTCCTCTTTCAAGCTAAAAACACTTGATACTTTTTCTCTTTCCTATATAAAGCTTCTTTTGTATACCATAACATGATGCATTATTAAGATCAGTCGTTAATATCAATAACAAGTATCAATCCTCTCAAATTTATTTACGTCCTACTTGAATGATCTGTAATTGCACAAAGAAAAGTGAAAGATGACGCGAGTGTACATGTACAAGTATTTTCAATCTACATCAAGTAACAAGGAAATTCCAAAAACAAATTAGACAACCCCATCTCACTCACTCCACCCCCCACACACACACTCCCACACGTACACATATGATGATGATGACCATGCACACTGTATTGAGTAAACTGTACGCTGGAATCACAATAGCCCAGGCCTACAATTACTCAACTAGAAACATCATCATTCTTCATATTCTTCTTCATAATGTATTTGTTTATTTATTGCATAAGGCTGTTTATACAGAATCAAAAACGTTACACTGCTTGTGTGTAAAATTTCCCAGTTTATAGACATTTTCTCAAAAGTAACTCATCAATTTGAGTGCATGCTTTCAGAAGTGCCTGACATGAAACCCCCTCTCTGTGTGCACATGTGTGTGTGTGTGTGTGTGTGTGTGTATGTGTGTAGGAGGTGATCAGTGAACCCTGTTACTCAAAATTACAAGTGTGATTCTATTATTATTGATGTGTTTCACTACAGTAACCGGCTGACATGCAAGACTGAACCATTCATACTGACTGAGTAGCAGTACGTATGCCAGCACTCGTTTCTCTTGTACTTGCACTCATTATCTCACGCCTTTAGTCTTGCAGTATTCGCAGCAGTGTCAGCTCCTTTAAGAGCTTCGTCAAGACTGTGTTGGACGGTATTTGGGTTTCGTGTGCGACAGATGTAGAACTGTAAAAGCAAAAGTTGGGGACGGATAGGTTTTACGGGATTGATGTTTCCCAAACCCAAGTCAAAAATTTCCACAGGGTTGTACTGGTTTCAAATTATTGTTTTTTTTTTTTTTTTAATTCATTTATTTCCACAACTGGTTTTACTTCCACAAATATTTCACAGTCCGTTTAAAAAGAAAAAAAAAAAGAAAAAGAAAAAAAAAAAGTGCACTTACTCTCAATCTGTGAGTGGAGGTCATTGACGATGACCTGTAGCTGACCCAAGGTCATGTCTCGCAGATCTGTGGGCTTTAGGCTTCTCTTCATCAGACACTCACTGATATGGGGCATGTGTGGAAGCTACAGACACACACACACACACACACACACACACACACACACACACACACACACAAGCAAGATCAGTTGATCAGATGTCTGATATATTATATATATTACACTGTACAGTAAATTTCTGGTGCAGTAGAGTGTATATATAAACTTCTATTGATGTCTACTGTATAAAACACTTTTTTTGCACAAAGATCTGTGCGAGACCTGCTCCCATGCTTTTAACGGGAAGTGTTTTATTTCACATATCCATCTCGGTCAGCGTGTGTATGCATGTGTATGTATGTGTGTGTTTGCAAGCTGAAATGATACCGGCCTACAGTCTATGATATAATCTAGGCAAACCATAAACATGAGCAAGGAATCTTTGCTCTTATGTAAGCATGAAATACTGTTGATCAAACAGCAAAAGGTTAAGACTGTTAGACTGGGATAAATATCTAAATGATGTCCATCTATCCTCCATAAGGCCTAAATCAGTATCTGATATTTCACTTTTGCAACTCTTACTAGATCTATGTTTTCAGCTGGGGCAACCGCATGGCACAACAGAAAAGCGTACACCTTACTGTCAGGAGACATTGCGACAATGCCACAGCTAACCGTGGTCAGGAGTACTGTCTCTCCCCTGTCAATCACAGCAACACTAGCCAATCGCAAGCACCCGTGAGCTCATGTATGTGGAAGAGGGTAGATAGTGCTTTCCTCCGAATGGGTTAAGCTGGGGTTCACACGGTACGATTTTGGCAACGATTTGATCGTCCGAGACGAATTTTGAGAATCCTCAAAGATTCCTATAATCCTCGGCCAAAATCTGTAGTCTTTGATCGCTAGTTTGACATGTTCCCCGACAGTCGATTAACAGCCGTCGCAATCAAATATTAAATTCTGGCAATGTCAGAAGATTTGAGGTGCTTGAAAATACACAACCTGACTCCACTAAGCAGTTTATCATTCATGATTTGAATGTCTGTTGACTTCATGTTACACCAAGATTGAACGTATAAGTTTGCCTTTTAGATTGTAAAAAAAAAAGGGAACAAATAACTGTACTATAAAAAACTAGAGTGAATACAGTTCTAGTTTAGTGAGAGGCGCTAACAGAACGGCTACAAATAGTTTATAGGGTGAAGAATAATTATTAGAGTTTGTTCATATTTAGAAACCAACCAAGAATGAATGTCTTGTTGACAATCTACAGTATTTCTACACATGACTGTCAAATATAAAATTGCGATCAAGTAATAATCAGGATCAGCTCGTTAGTCATTTACAAAGACGCAGATATGGAATGTTTGTGACAGACCGAGGGAGCAGGATAGCAGTGCGGTTAAACGATCAGAAACTAGTTTGTTCATCAGTGTGTGGTTTCCCAGCATCTGTCTGTTCTAAGGTAGGCATAAGAGCAATGGTCACTGGGACCAGTGGAGTTTTGCTTTTGAAACGTCGTTCATTTGACCTTTACTGAGTCATGATTAATGCTCCCACTGCTTACTAACAGAGAACATAAAAAAGAAACTAAACGGTGTACACGAAGAGGCACTGGGATGTGGCTTTTTCTGAAGATCTGAGTCTGTGGAAGTTTGTGACATTATGTGTTCATATTTATGCTGTGACAGAAATCTACCTTGTTTTCCAGACAAATGCAGTAATCATCAATGTTTTTCAAGATTTTGATTCGTCACATGCACAATTACATACAGTGTATAACTTTGTGGTTGCAATTCTTCTCTATCAATCAATCAATCTATCTATCTATCTATCTATCTATCTATCTATCTATCTATCTATCTATCTATCTATCTATCTATCTATCTATCTATCTATCTATCTATCTATCTAATTACTCTCTCTCTCTCTCTCTCTCTCTCTCTATATATATATATATATGTATATGGTGAACGACAAATTCTGATTAATACGATGGTAGCAAGCTGAGAAAGCTAAAGCAACCATGATGCAGAATTTCACAAACCAGAGTGAAGCCCTTTAAAATTTGACTCGCGTAAACCTGAAATGATTTTAATATTGTCTTTTTATACCAACGCGCTATTGAACTTTCAATAACGGCACATCTGACCATTCCGGATGTCATTTACAGGTTACAACTTGTGTATCTAACAAGTTTATATGAATGTGTTTGTTCTAAGCATTATTAGTTCTACAGAAACATCATCTTCCGCAGAATTAAATGTAACCGTAAATGCTTAAGCATGATGTAAATCATTAATAAATGAAAAGTGGTAACTGTTGGCCGAATTGCCGTGGTATAAAACCCTTTTGGACATAATACTTCGGGATGATAAAAGCAACGTGGATTATTTTCCCACAACAACACAATCTGTCATGCTTTATCTCTTACTTACACTCTTCTGATCTATTTCACTCTCTAGTATATATCAGGAAATTCCCAACATCAGGTAAATCTCTGTAAAGGTATATTATGCAATACTCTATTATGGCGATGATGATGTAATAAAATTACATTATAGTGATGCAATCAGGTGCTTTTTGTAAATTTTGCATCCAAACACCAGCTTGTTTTAACTCGAACTAATGGTTGGTGTTGGAAAACATGCTGTAAATTACGGACCTCCTTAGCTTTCTGAGCTAGGAATCATAATGGTCATAATGGCAGGATTTCCTCACAGAGCGACAAAAGACAAGTGCCACCAAACTGCTTCCTGTCTTGGTTTCAGTCTCGCGCTCTCTCTCTCTGTCAGGTTTAGGAGTGCCGTGCCAGCGAGAGGTTAGTCATATTGCATGCTGGGATTTCTCACGCTGTAGTAGGATACAGAATTCCCCCCTCCATTTACCAAACTCTTTCTCTCTCGTTTTCCTCCCACACTACTGTGAACACGAACGCAGCTTCCTCTCTGTCTCTCTTGTTGTGCCTATGTGGGTATCTATCTATCTCCACCTCTCTATTTCGCCATCGTAATGTTTCTCTTCTTTGCCTGTTTCCACTGTACAAAACGATAGTTTCAGAATGTGTATGTATGTGTGTATAATGTAGGCGAGTGCTATTTTTGGTTCCTCAGCCTTGTTTTGTTTCGGCAGCGAGATGTGGCATCATCAGCCGCTTCCTGATTCGTGGTGACGTGTAGCTGTTTGAGTGTGGAAGGGCGGAGAGTGCTGTGGGTATGTGACGGAAATTATGAAAATGGAAAGCTGTAGAGTATCTGCTGGAGGGAGACGAGTCAGAGCTAGGTGACTCGAACGTGGACTTTCCTTATTATTACTTGTTGTTATGTCATGCTGATGTCAAAGGGGCATTTACATTGCACTTAGCTTATGCAAGATTAATAAAGACCAAATAGACTAAGGTCCCTGACTAGCTGCAATTTCATTTCAATTTCACCAGCTGATAGGATCCTGGAATGCTATACATGTTTTACACACTGATCTATATAGATCAGTGATTTTAAACGCATTTAGACTCTGGTTTATGGTCTCTATTTTTAAACTTATACTAAAAATTATTATTAAGAATGTCATTAATGAACACGGGGGGGGTGGACATGACAAGTGATTGTACATAATAAACACAAAAATTATTTCAGTCAATGTCACATTCCCTCCAGCTCATCTCTCCTCAAGCTTGGGTTAATATCGTTTGTACTGAAAATAACAGAGATGAAAATAGTACTCGTCCAGTTCCTCATTTACCTTATACTGAATTATTAAAGTGTTCTGGAGATTTGCTGCCTTGAAGTGCATGCTGGATTAAAAAAAAGTCGAGGCAGAGGTGCTGTGAGAAATTGAACACCAAGGAAGAGGCCCATCATCATCATCATCATCATCAAGTTTAGCTAGTCTTTTAAAATCCTTTAAAAATTCCTTTTTAATTTTTTTTTTTTTTTTACAAATATAATAGTAAAATTTAAAACAAGCATTTCAGTTTATTCAAGAAGATATGACAAAAATTGGTTTGAAATTACAACGCAAAAATTCGAATTTGTATACAATTGTAATTGATATTTCTTTTTTCCTTAAACATTGACGTCATACACATTCTTGGGTAGCTATTAAGTTGTTTCCCCACCCCCTCCTCAGCTCAGTGGCACTACCTTTCTTCAATTTAGTTTCATCAGAAACTCCCAAACATATTCATTAAAGCTCTCTAGGTATTTAGGTGTCCAGCATTACATATATAAATAACACTAATCTTTCACTCAGGAAGCGATACAACTGAACAGGACATAAAGCAGAACTGCACAGGCCTGATAAGATGAGATCAACTGAGCTCAGGTCTTTTCCCTCAAATCACCACTTATCTCCCTCCAGCTGTGGGTTTGGAGGTGAGGGGACAAGTAAGGCCGACACGTACACAGCAAGACACATGAAAGTGAAAGACAGGCCACACAGAAACTGTGACTTGATGATGTGACACAAAAGGGAAAAGAAGAATTTTAACTCTCTAACCAAAGCAGGGAAATTTAAACCTGTTCAAATCTGTTATTTCACACATAAGTCATGTTGAGTTCATGCAAACACGCACATAAAAGCTTCTACTGCATACACTCAGGTCCCCAGAGCACACCTAAATGGCCTATATGGAGAACGGATTGTACCTGATGCTCCAAGATGGCCTCCACGGAGACGGAATGTACATGATGCTCCAAAATGGCCCCTGTGGGGGGCAGATTGTACATGACTCTTTTTGTTCTTGCCCCGACATGGGGACCCTACGGACCTTAACAGCCACCTCTGGGCGAATTAGTCTCACAAGCCAGACTTCTAGCAGAGGACCTAAGGCTGAGACTATGACGGTCTGTTTTTGTTGTACAGTAATGTCGGTCAGTGAAATGCACTTTTTCTATACTTGTTGGCTATATTAGGTGACATAAATTACCAAATTAATCTCCAACAAAAGCTGCGAGTGTGGCTTATGAGACAAGCCTCACTAATTTATGCCCAAACTGGCCTGATTCAGTGCTCTGACCCCTCACTCTGGAACTTCAATCTCTCTGTAATCGTTGTAACTGTAATTGCACATTTCCTCAACTCATTAGCTTGAGGTTTTCTTTATAAAAAATAACTGTAAAGTGACACTGTGAAAAATAAGCAATAAGTTACGCAGTAAAACTCATCAGGGAGTGCTTCTATAAGAAAATAATAAACGCCGGGGTGGTGATGTGGCCCAACAGGAAATGGGGTTACTGTCAGCACCCCAAATTTGATTATTCTCCGATATCAGCATGTGTTTTATTCTTCTTATACCACAGCAATATGCCATCACTAACGTTGTAAACCTGTGATTTGCCTTACAGTTGGAACTGCTGTCAGAGATGCTGTTATTGAAAATTAATCAGCAATTTCTGACTAATCAGATTTGGAAAATGAAAAAAGAATGAATTTATTATTATTATTATTATTATTATTATTGTTATTATTACATTTTTAGACACACTCACCAGATCTGCCACTGGTGACTTCTTGCGGTTCTGTTTCTCCACCTCCACCTGCATCTTGGCCATGGGTTTGGCCATCGCCAGTGCCAGTTTGGCCTCGGCCTGCAGCTTCTTCTGTCTGCTCAGGAAGTCCATGTCCTCCAGAGACTCAGAGTCGTCTTCTGTGGTGTCACGGTCTGAGTACGATGAACTCTGTTTGCTCTGGAACGTGGTGAGGAAGAAGAGAATAGATTTAATGGATGATTAGGTGGTGGATATGTAGATGGAATTATACACAGATGTTATATATACATTATATATACACACACATGTGTACAGGCAGAAAAAACTGTGAAGAACAAGGGTTAATTATACATCCAACCTCTGAATATGACAACAGTTAGAAAGTTGGCTTGGGGCCTAGTTTACAAAACTGTACATTCCACAATACACACAACTGAGATAAAGTGTGTACACAGACATCATTTCTGATATAGAAATATTCAGCTTGAGATTTGGTGCATGGCAAAAAGCTGCTTTTCCAAAACTAGCAAATCCTAATCCCTGTCTGAATTCAGCGAACTGCTCTTAATCTGTATTCCTTACAGTTGAAGCAAGCAGACAAAACAGGAAATATTCTATAGGAATTTTTTTTACTACTGGTGCATCCACAAAATGTTCGTGGTCCAGGTATTAGAGCCTGTTTACACTTGGATCTTGATAAGATTCTAACTGACCTGTAGTCCAATTGCTGTACTGTGAGTAATTTACAAAATAGCTACCACCTGATCAATCATAACTTTCATGTGTGCAATCCCTACCCAGATATAATCCTGATACAAGATGTATTAAACAAGTACAGCCATTTCAAAGCAATTCACACAGTGGGTTTCTGACTGTGTGTGTATTCCAACACTAGAAACTGAAAACATGTTAATCAAATTCACAAGTGCATTCGCATCGGGATATGTCGCATGATACATTTGTGTAAAATTATTCATGAGATCTGGAATATCAGGATCCTCTGAAGCCCATCTGAGGGACTGACGAAAGGAGACAGGAAATGAGAAGAGAGAGATGGCCCTAAACACAGTTTAATATATATATATATACAGTGCCTTGCGAAAGTATTCGGCCCCCTTGAACTTTTCAAACTTTTGCCACATTTCAGGCTTCAAACATAAAGATATAAAATTAAAATTTTTTTGTGAAGAATCACCAACAAGTGGGACACAATTGTGAAGTGGAATGAAATCTATTGGATATTTTAAACTTTTTTAGCAAATAAAAAACTGAAAAGTGGTGCGTGCAAAATTATTCGGCCCTCTTTACTTTCAGTGCAGCAAACTCACTCCAGAAGTTCAGCGAGGATCTCTGAATGATCCAATGTTATCCTAAATGACTGATGGTGATAAATAGAATCCACCTGTGTGTAATCAAGTCTCTGTATAAATGCACCTGCTCTGTGATAGTCTCAGGGTTCTGTTGAAAGCGCAGAGAGCATCATGAAGACCAAGGAACACACCAGGCAGGTCCGTAATACTGTTGTGGAGAAGTGTAAAGCCGGATTTGGATACAAAAAGATTTCCCAAGCTTTAAACATCCCAAGGAGCACTGTGCAAACGATCATTTTGAAATGGAAGGAGTATCAGACCACTGCAAATCTACCAAGACCTGGCCGTCCCTCTAAACTTTCAGCTCAGACAAGGAGAAGACTGATCAGAGATGCAGCCAAGAGGCCCATGATCACTCTGGATGAACTGCAGAGAACTTGTTGGTGATTCTTCACAAAAATTTTAAATTTTATATCTTTATGTTTGAAGCCTGAAATGTGGCAAAAGTTTGAAAAGTTCAAGTAGGTCGAATACTTTCGCAAGGCACTGTATTATATATATATATATATATATATATATATATATATATATATATATATATATATACACACAGTATCTCACAAAAATGAGTACACCCCTCACATTTTTGTAAATATTTGATTATATCTTTTCATGTGACAACACTGAAGAAATGACACTTTGCTACAATGTAAAGTAGTGAGTGTACAGCTTGTGTAGCAGTGTAAATTTGCTGTCCACTCAAAATAACTCAACACACAGCCATTAATGTCTAAACCGCTGGCAACCAAAGCGAGTACACTTTTAATGATCAATACATAATTAAATTCATTTTAACATCTGATCAGCTGCTTCCAGTCAGATTAAAAAAAAAGATATCATAATATCCACAGTATATTATAAAAAGATATTGTGACGATTATGATACTATCATCGTGACACTCAGTCCTAATCCCTATTTAACCAAACTGAACTGTGCACATCAGTAAACCTAAGGATATAAAGAAGCTTCTCCAACCTTGTGCTCCCATTACAGGAAGAGCCTCAGTGTAATTGTTCTTTCCAGATTTGACTTCCACAAATATTAATTGAGAGGGTGCCATTAATCTTGAAAAAGGTGAAAGCAAACTTACACCTTAATTTCGTTCCAAATATTGCTCATTCATGTCATTTCATAAAAGGTCGCGATCACTCACACACACACACACACACACACACACACACTGGTTGTATATTTCTCACACACACACAACTTGTATACTTCTGTAACAATCTGTAATATCCCTGTAATACACTCTAACAGCACACTATAGTAATATATAATCTGTCGATGTTTAAAAGTTGTTTAATATTTTACAATTGAGTTGAAGGATTATTTTGTCAATTAAATATTCATTTAGAGGATGTTGGGGAAATCGAGCAAGTTTTCAAAAGGTGAAATGTGAATGAAGCTACAATTAGGTGAAGTACAAATCCTTTTTCTAGCACACACCGTTACATACCTTATGGTAAATTAAACCAAAATGGCTGCTGGGAAGCTTTGCTTTTATAACCACATGACAGGAGGGGCATTTTCAATCAGGCCATTTCTGAAGACCTTTTAACTACGAGAATTAAAGCTGTATTAAGCGGAGTTGAGTCAGTTTTTAACTGGGCAGCTTAGTGATCTAGGTGATGGTGGTTATAGAGTCATAGTGTGTGTGCATGTGTGTGTGTGTGTGTGTGTGTGTGTGTGTGTGTGTGTGTGTATACCATAGGGGACAGAGGTGTGTCTAGACTGGTCTCTGTCTTGCTGTCATCTGCATCGCTGTCTTTGTCACTCCCACTGTCATTAACAAAGCAGATCTGCAGGTTCATTCCACTCTGTAGTCTGTGGGCACACACACACACACACACACACACACACACACACACCTCAGTCGAACAGAATTCATCAGAATCAGTTTTCCATGACAGTGATTAATCATGCCTTTGGTGACAATATACGACATAAAATTTCCGACTGTTTCATAATATTTTAAGAGGCTGTTCTTTGGCCGTGATTTCCTGTATAAGGAGGAAGTAAGGGTGTTCTTGTGGCTATTATCATGTTATGACAGTACAATGAGCAATACTATCATTACAGATATCAGAAAGAGTGACACATCTAATGAAAAACAGTTGTTGTCTCTATAGAGCGCTCTGAGAAATGCCACAAAGGAGAATCAATGTAAAGGAGAAACGACTGCAAACAATTCAGATTCAGGACTTAATCTGTACGTCCGCACTCTCCTCCAGGACGAATTTAACAATTATTGATCAATAGTGTCAGCCCAGTCCTCCTGATTTCATCACCCCTGTGTGAAAGACAGCGTCTGGGATCAATACTGGATTTTATGCAGTGCTACAATCGAGATGTATTCCCAAAATATCAAAATAACATCATATACACACCCTCGAGCTGCGCAAACCAGATAAAAGCAGATCGCAGAAATCAATCTGGAGAAGACGGACGCGACTAACGGAAACGGTAGTGAAGTTCAGATCGAGCACGAGTCCGGGTGCTGTTTGAAAAACCGTCTTTCAAAGCAAGAAGCAGACTACCGTAAATATCGCACGTTTAAACGACTCAAAAGACGTCTGGGGCGGGCACAGTGACGAGGTGAAGTGACGAATTGACGAATAATCTCAAATTTCAACCCATAAAAAAAAATGTCGTCATATAAATAACATAACTGTGCTTTTAAAGCAGTCAGATCTGTGTGATTAGAAAACAAGTACCTATTTGTTCATGTTCGCACCATAAAAGCAATTTGTCGTAAGTTTTTGAGAGATTAAAAAGTTGTTTTTTTTTGCACGCTGACTAATAAAACGTGTGCTTTTGGCGCAAACAGTACGAATAAATCAGGCTTGTTTTGAACTGGTTGTGTGATGGGTGTTATTCACAATCAGTTGTTATGCTGCATACCGAAACACGCTACAAGTGGGATGCCGGAGTTTAGAATTACATCATCATCCGACCGACGTTTGTTAGCGACAAGCCAAGACAGATAACCGTGGTGAGTGATGTACATTTTCCTTAAAAGAGCGAACCATATGGTTTAACAAGCGGACATGTCTGTATGTTGGTTGATCTAAGGCAAGTACTTGTGTACATACAGTATAACTCATTTAAAGTGCTACTATGTTTACTGCGGACACTCTAAGTATTCATGTTGAAATGACGTCACTTGCTGAACTCGGAGTTGAGGAGACCGCCCCGAGTCCCCGAGCAGGAATTCTGAGATGATAAGAGATTTTGTTTCTCCTAGTCTGAGGTTAGAAGTTAATCGATTGTAGTATTAACCGACAGTGCTGATAGTCCCGCCCACCAAAAGTGTTATTTAAGGGTATCGAAAGTGGATCTGTGGAGACGTAAAGGTTCTTTGCTTTCTAAAAGGGTTCTACTTTCTCAAGAACCTAAGGTTTGAAGTTACAGTTAGCCCTTTAGGGAAGCCTCTATGAAGAACCCTACAACAGAGAAGGTCTGAAGTAGAACTCCTTTATAAAAGCGTTTGGAAACCATTGGGTCATGTTGGTAGAAATTTTTAAGCATATATTAAAAACCGTAAATGCTGGTTCTAGATCAGTTGCTGATTAGAAAAATAAACAGGTTCTGATGCAATGATAAAAAGGCCTAAAATGATCAGGTGGATGGAAACGTTTCATTGGCTGTGCTGATGTATGGGTCATCTGTGCTCATGCGTCGTTCCTAGTTTGGCCATGTTGATGACTGACAGGAATATGAAGGGGAGTGTGTGTGTGTGGTGTAGATGATCTACATCTCATATGACTTGTCCAGATTCCTTCCAAGGAAGTATATACTGTCCCTTCACACACTTAGACAACCGAGATGCGTGTGCGTGTTCTTCTCTTTTGGGAAGCACGTCTATGCCGGGATCTGCACACAGAAGGGGAAGTCCTCCCCTTCGTTCTTAGAGAGTGAACGCTCGACTCTGAAAGTACTTCCTGTTTTCCAGTACTTACACACACACTCAAAGACTCTATGCTCCGAGGACGATGTTTCAGAAGTAAACAGTGGAATAACTGGAAGTTTGCATGAGGTCTCTTCCCTCATTTTCTCTGCCTCATGTGATGTTGCTAAGTAACAGCTGGAATGAGAGATGATTTAAGGAGAAAGCCACAAAAACCCCGATAAGTGTGCATCATTTGAACCTTCCTACAGCCGAAGTCCCCAATGTCCCCAAAGTCTACTATGTGACTTAAGGGAAATTCTGTGTTGCGATTTGATTGTAAAAATCAAAAGGACTGCACACTAGAAAGTGACCTTCACTTGCATGACTCATTTGCATAATATTGCGGCAGAGCGATTCGCAACAATGAAACCGGTGACAGTAAGTTCGCCTCGATAGAACGTCGTTCGTAAAACGAGTTTAGAAATTTTCTCCTGTGCTTTTATGCACGCACACTCACCGTGAGGACAGGCTGGGTTTGCCGCTCTTGCTGCAGCTGGTATAAATTCCAGGTCCGTCGTCAAAGAAGCTCCCCAGTGCCAGCTTCTGTCTGATGGACTCCCGCTCATTTTTTTGGGCCTGCGAGAAACAAAGCACGGCAAACATTAGCCTAAATGAAAACGAACACGCAGGTTACAACGGGACAAAATTAATAACTCAAAAGAGGCAGCAGAGGGTGCAGTTGGAGACCTACATTAGCAAGATCACCTCGTAACACTATTTAAACATACTTATACAGTATGTATATACAGGTTGTATAAAGCAGTAACAGATATGATTAGCTCTGTGTGTAAGTGATCTAGCAGGAAGGCAAAAGAGAGAGAGAGAGATGAGAGAAACAGAAGGCCTCGGGTTTGATCACGATCAGACGTATGGAAGCTGATCCTCCCTGTTGCCTCTACTCTTCATATTTCCTTCTCAGAAATGTCGCTGTTTACATGACAGAAAAATGGAGCCGAATCGAGTCTTATCCTAAATAAAACTCCGCATGGCATCGAGTTTCTATTTGATCTGGTAAATAAAAAAAAAGAAGAAGCTGACTGTGGAGCCTGATAAGATCATCGTCTAGCACTGCCTTTCCTGTACCAATTAGCGCCATCCAAATATAGCCAGTTTTTGTCGGTCTATCTCTCAGCATGTTCAGTAACTTCTTCACATCTTGGAATTGGACTCTGAGTTTGGTCATTTCCTGAATTTACAACACGAGTTTTGGAGCAGAGAAATCACCAAACTCTGCTTGGAAAATCTTGGAAAGTACATGGTTATGGATCCTTTAAAAAACAAAAAAACAAAACGCAGGCCATGATGATAGCGTTATGACATCTGTTTGACTTAGATTCTCACTTACTTTTCTACAACTCTATACCGTAATGATTTATAACAGTTTCTCTAATGGTTTCTTCCTCGTGTCATTTCATGGAGTTTTTCCCCTTACCACGGTCACATCTGGCTTGCTCATTAGGGATCTAAATCTACATCTGGGTTCCTGTAGAGCTGACTGTGACTGTTAAAAGTGCTCTCCATATAAAATGGAACTGCATATGAGGTTCATGCCAGGCTAATCTGTGACAGAAACCTTTATTAGACTTAGTGTAGGAGTTCCTGGGCAGCTCCCGGTATACAGTAGAAGCACGGGTGTCTTCTTAAAAACATCATCTGTTAATGACCAGGTTCACTCAGTGTGTTAGGGAAATCATCACACTGCTGGACCAAAGCCAGATTTCCCTGAGCTTAAAAAAGAAAGAAAGCTAGCACTGGAAGCTATGTATCTGCCATGTATGTTCAATTTTAAACAGATTTAGCTTCTTATCTCACAATTAATCTCAATATGAATAAATCCACTTATTAGGCTTTTCCTTACCCTTAACCAAGCCACACCCACACACACACACACAGACACACACTATCCTGTTCAGCCTTAGACATTCTCCTTGCTGAAAAACAATACTTCAGTTAGATTATACTGCTCGTTTACACACTGATGGGTTTTGTTGTGGTCACAGTTAGAGGATCCTTCCAACCCTGGACACAGCCTGATCGAGCATCTTCCCTCTGGCAGGAGCTACAGATTATCTAGAGCTAAAACATCTTGACTTGAGAACCTTTTGGTCACACTCACCCCAGTCATGTTCTCCTCAGTCTCACTTAACCTGTGCTGTATAATACTGAAGTACACTATATGGCCAAAAGTTTGTGGACACCTCACCATCACGCCCATATGTGCTTGTGGAACATCACATACCATAGAGTTGACCTTTGCAGTTATAAGGACCTGCACTCTTCTGGGAAGGCACTTCACTAGGGGGATTTGTGCTCATTCAGCCAAAAGAGCTTTAGTGAGGTCAGGCTGTTGTGACGTTGGGTGTCGAGGTGATGCCTGGGGTGCAGTCGGTGTTCCAGTTTCATCCCAAATGTGTTCAGTGGGGTTGAGGTCAGGGCTCTGTTCAGGACACTCAAGTTCTTCCACTCGAACCTTCACAAACCTTGTCTTCATGGAGTTCGCTTAGTGCACAGGAGCATTGTCAACTGGAACAGGTTTAGACCTCTGAGTTCCAGTGAAAGGGAGATGGTCATGCTCCAGCATAGAAAGACATTCTATACAATTGTCTGTCCATCCATCCATCCATCCATCTTCTACCGTTTACTCCTTCTTCAGGGTCACAGGGAACCTGGAGCCTATCCCAGGGAGCATCGGGAACAAGGCGGGGTACACCCTGGACAGGGTGCCAGTCCATCGCAGGGCACAATCACATACACACTTCTATACAATTGTCTGTGTCCGATTTTGTGGCAAAAGTTTGGGGAAGAAACACATATGGGTGTGATGGTCAAGTGTCCACATATAGTGTAATGCTGACTCTTTAGTCTGTATATTTCACCTACCGCGTAATCTGATGTATGCTATCAGTTATGTATAATTATGTCCACTTTTGTCCACAGTCTTAGTATGTCCAGTGTTTTCTGTAAGCACTGTAGGTAAACCTTGGCCAATAAAACCGATCCTGATTCAATTACGAGATAAAAAAAAAAGTCACAATTGCACCATATTATGTCGATAAATCCACATAATGCTCTCTCATGCTTCCATATATCTTGCTGTATAGATTTTACAGTAGCAAAACGATAAGGCATGACCGAATATATCAACTATACGTTGCACATGGCCCATATGGACATGGTTCATTCAACGTTATGAAAGTGATGGCTCATGAGACCTGTGATGCTTTAAAAGTCACTTGTTTACATGTTCGACTTACTGCACTAGCACTTCTGATGGTTATACATCGGCACTGATTTATTACATCTTATTAAAATCCTCATAAAATGTATTATTACACTCTGACTTCTCATTTGTATCCTCTCATGCTGCTGCCAAACTATATTTATAGTTTTGTTATTTATGTTTGTGCTTAATATTTAAAATCCAGATCTGGGCGTTCCTACACACAAATGAATTAGATAACTTTAGAAGTGCACTGTGGTATTTCATGAACACACTGCATCTCCAGAACGATTTGAGGCGTGTTGACAAAATAGTACAACTCCCGACATAGAGAAATGGGTGCAGATCTGGACATGAGAGTGAAAAGAAGTCAGAAACGGATGTAGGGACTGGATATGTCGACAGTGTCGTATGAGAGGTTTCATGGCCTGCTGAGGTTTAGACAATAAAGGAAAAAAAAGACAAACACAGAAAGCAGCAGCAGCAAATGTTCTCATGACTGACACAAGTACACGCAAATACACTTCTGTCGTCACCAGGTCACACACGTGTGCATGTAGCTACACAAAAACAAGCTCGAAAGCAGGTTGCAGTTCTGTTTTTTTTTTGTCCAGCAGGGTGCAGTGTTGAGCTTTTTATGTTCTGCAAGTTATTTTCAAAGCAGGTGTAAGAGAGCTCAGTCGTGAGAAATGTGAATGTTTACACACGAGAGTGTTTGTGTGTGTGTGTGTGTGTGTGTGTGTGTCTAGTATATGTGTCTATATCTGCAAGATTATCTCACATGCTCATGCAATATATAAGGAATAAAATATGACTGGGCGTACTGTTATAGGAAAATAATCAACAACGGGAGACTCGACATGAAGCGGAGTTACTCTTCTAACCCGACTTGAATCATTTTGCTATAACGGTATGCCCCGAGGTGTTTTATTCCTCTCAAACCACAGCAGACTTCCAACAATTACAATTATTTATTCATTAAATTACAACGTGTGCTTTAACGTCCGTGAAAAACATTATTTCCTCTTACGACTTTTTACTCTCTTTTGAAGTTATTGAGAAACCAGAACGCGCGGCGTCCTCTGACCCGAAATCTTTACCTCAGAATGTTAGTGACACTGGAGACTCCTTCCTGAAATGCTCAATAAACTTCTACTCACCCAAAACACTCACCATGACAATGATTAGATGATTTTTTTTTTTTTTTTACCAGGTTATGTGCTGTGTTCACGTGCTGTGTGTCTAAGTGACTATGGAAACGATGACATTAAAAAAAGCAATAACAGCGAATTAATGTGAATATGTGATTTGCCTTGCAGTCAGAGCTGCTGGTATAGAAAATGAATCTATAGCTTCTGACCAATCAGAATGAAGAATTCAACAGAGTTGTGGTATTAATAATTATATCAGAACTATTATGAAGGTAATTAAGAAATCATAGCTCAGACTGTTGGCAGACCTATCAGATCCTTCATAGTCACACACACACACACACACACACACACACACACACACACACACACACACACACACACACACACTCACACAGCTTACCACTGTAATGTTTTTATGCTGACTGCTATAATGGTTTTGCCCTGACACATGCTCTGTGTATGTGTGTGTGTGTGTGAGTGAAAACAACAAATGTAGAAGTATCAGTGACCCAGCTGCCATCATCACTGAGAGTGCTTTTAAGAACTGTCCTTCCTTTGACCCCTTAACACCTTTATGTGCATGTGTATGTGAGTGTGTGTGTGAGTGTGTGTGTGTGTGTGTGCATACACTGCTTGCTCGCAATCTATCTCTCTCGGTGTATACTGTGCTTTGATATCATTATTTTAGCTTAGGCTCTTATTAAAACTCTCTTTTATTTCTTTCATTCAAGAACAGCGTGATGTCAGGATCAGGCTCGCAGAAGAAATAAGACATTTAACTGTCCTTTTATTTTTTTTTATTCTGGTTCCATTCAAGCACTACTACGATAAGATCGGCTTCGGCGCCTCATCAGAACAGCGGTCTGATGGTATGATTCCCAGAGATGGTCCTCATTCCAATCGTGAGATTGAGCTTTGCATAATTAGGCTGCTTCGATTATCCTGATGCTAATCCTGCACGCGGGGGATTTATTTCAAAACCAAGCTTCAAGGAAGTCGTCGGAATCTGAATATTTAAACGCAGATTTAATTGAATCCACTTCAAGCTCAGAGAACAGAATCGTTCTGAGGGCTTTAGTATAATCTGTGTGTTCAGGGCACAAATACTGGAGTTCTCTCTGTCTTAATTCCTGACATGGCCAAACCGTGTTAATGTCTGTTTGAGTTACGAATAGCCAAACCGTGTTTCGGTAAGCGTGAGAGGCATTCCTGCGTGTGAAAGTGTCCTCGTCCGTTCCCCTGCCTGTCCCTTTCTTTTGTCTGTTTTGTCACATCCGTTTTTCAGAGGAGCGCTCAGTCGCTCAGGACAATGCAGGCCTTTGAGTGTGTGGAGAGTGTGTGAGCGTGAGCCGTGCGCTTCCACTGCTGCCATCGGAGATCTCACGGCCTGCTCATTCTAGCTATCTCATTCACACACACACACACACACACAGTGTAAACAGACCAAAACGAAGACTTTTGAAAACGAAGGCGTGGCTTCGCCCACATTCGCCCCCTGATTGGATCTTCTGGATCGTTGCGAATCCGTCCCGGTTTCATCAAGCCCTTACCATATGACCGTTACGCTTCCTTGATCGTATACACAATGACACCGAGACCGAACCGCGAGCTTTGCAGGCTTTGTCATCATTCTTAGCAGCCATTGTTCAGTTAAGTTCTGTATTTTATTTTGGAATACTGCATCTGTCTACATGCGCAAGAGGCGGGCTATGACTAGAGCGTTCAAATCTGGTTTCAAGCGGCGTTAGCCCAACATGGACTGCTGGTTTGTTGTGCCTGCCGGTGACTAGCGACCAACTTCCTGTTTACACTTGTATGCATGTGTGTGCATGGATGGTCATGTGGCATGCATATTCGGTCATGTACTATAGACGGAGATCGTTTCTGAAACACGTTTCAGATTGAAGATGCACTAGTGTAAACGGCCTAAGCTTTTCGGTTCCTCATGGTAGACCAGAGCCTCTTCCACCAACGATCCAAGGGATGTGGAAAAACATAAGCTAAGGCTAACTTATATCTCACCTGTTATCCAGCAAGACCACGTTGACAATACGAACTAGTGTACTTCCCAGCAGAGGGGTTACAGCGGCGGCCTCGTACATTAGCAAATTAGATTGAAGCTGTCCGATGCAAAAAAATAAATAATAGAAATATATGATTCTAGAGGAATGGAGTGACGTTTCAGAATGAGTAGAAAGTAGAACATTTAGGAAAGCTTTTGTAAATGTAGTGAGTAAAAATATTAGGTCAAAGAAAAACTCACGTAAAATGGAAATACAGTACTTTATGTTATCTAATGTTCATTCAGTGTTGCCATCAGTCCATTTTAAGGTTTAAGCCCACGTCTGTCACGATGCTTTCGCCACTATGTGGCAAGGCGGAAAAGAAGTTTAGCGCACAGCGTTGTGTTATTGACGGAAAGCAGTGCGGACGACGTAAAACTTCTTGTATCTAATATTGCGAATGTGACAAAATGACGCTAACTTTCCATAACCGCGATAAATGAAAGCTCTTGGGGTAACCCTGTACAATACCGGTACATGAAGAATCATGCACGGACACTTCCTTATGATACGAAATATGAACTAACGATGAGTTAAAGCATGTACTAATCACAAATGAATGAAGCGCGACCCTTAACTATGATGTGAGTCATGAATTCACGCTGGAATCACGGCCACTTTACGTACACGTTTGTTAGTTAATGTATTAATTAACACGAAGGGGTAAAGTAAGTCAAACACGCGCTATAAGACAGAATATGAATTAAACGTGCATCATTTCAAACTGTTTATATAATTTGCCATTGGGGCAGCGGTGGCTTAGCGGTTAAGGCACTTGGTTACTGATCAGAAGGTCGGAGGTTCAAGCGCCAAGCTGCCACTGTTGCGCCCTCGAGCAAGGCCCTTAACCCTCTCTGCTCCAGGGGGCGCTGGATCATGGCAGACCCTGCGCTCTGACCCCAACTTCCTGGGGTATGCGAAGAAAACAATTTCACTGTGCTCTACTGTATATGTGACCAATATAGACTCATTATCATTATATGTAGCTGCGTACACAAACACCACCAGATGGCGCTGGATTGTTTTCATTATTTACATTGATCCTCTATATAGAGTGTTGAAAGACACTAATAATAAACACGCCCGTTTTTGCGTCATTCTCCATCCATTTCTCTCCAAATCCCCAGAGCATGTACTAGTACTACAGTGGGATTTGAAGAGAAATGGATGGAGAATGATGCAAAAGGGTTAATATGGTTTGTATCTATTCTCTCTCTTCTCTCTCTCTCTCTCTCTCTCTCTCAGTTTGTATATCTGTTCAAGAGTGTGTTTTGTAACGCTATACGGCCCAGGCTCGACACGATCAGATCCTCATTACACGCTGCAGATTTCCTGCGCACTCGCACACAGCTCGGAGTTGTTGGTTTATCCGTCTGATATTTAACCAGAGTACTGAGGCTGCGTGGCTCGTCACAAAGTCCCGTCCCTTGGCAACTGTTACTATGTTTGACGTGTTTTCGAACAGCTGTAGATTTTTCAAAGACAAGCTTACAGACGGTGAAAAAAAAAAAAAAAAGCCTTAACTGGTTGTTGGAATATCTGTACACACCTCTAATCCTGATGCCTTTCCCCTACTCTATCCTCTATAGCTTTCCTGATAAAGCGCTAACCTTTGACCTCTGTGGAAGTGATCGCAAAACTGCTGCTGTTGGTCTCCTGTGTGTTTGCGGGTCTGTGCTAAGCATGTGTGTGTGCGCGTGTGAGAGAGAGAGACAAACAGACAGACAGACACACACACAGAGATTGAGACCAGGGCACGTCTGGACTTGACTAGTGCTTGAAGATCTTTAAAAAGCAACCCAGTGCTTGTGAGTTCAGTGTGTGTGTGTCTTTATATTTGTAATGTTATTCATTCTGCCTTCCTGTCTCACAATGAATACAATGGCAATGTCAGCTGTACACACACACACACACACACACACACACACACTCCATTGCTATTCCCATGTAAATAACCAAAAAAAAGAATATAGTAATAGTATTAAGGGCTCATGTACACGCATCCGTCTACACCCACACACACACACACACACACACACACACACACCACTAAACAATACAATATGTTTTCCAGCTGGTAGTGAGAGGAAACGTTTACTCATGGTAAGTCGGGAAAGACTCACGGCGGAGCGTGATTAACCTCAGCCGGCTGTGATCCAAATCCTGTTGGTTAAAACTCTACACGGCGAAATCCATCACAGTTCAATGTCAACAAAGTAAACGTGAATGTCATTTACAACACAACAGCTCAGCTGAAACAGAGAGAGAGAGAGAGCGAGAGAGAGAGAGCGAGAGAGAGAGAGAGAGAGCTACAGAGAAGTAACCGTCACACTACAGCAGGACTACTGCTGTTTACAAAGTCTACAATCCAGTATCATAGCGTCACATCTTCAAAGAATACAGGGTCTCTCCATACACAGGGAAACGAACACGTTGTAGAAAAAGATCTTCCGAAATGGTTTATACTTTTATATCATATGTACATATTTATATATTTTTTTTCAGACAGCCTTTAAGAACGCCTTTGACAAAAGAACAGCGTGTTGAAATCACTCTCATGACTGAACCAGGAAGGTCTGATGGACTTTATCAGGAAACATGGCAAACACATCCCACACTGTGAGTAAAGTGTAATCTCCAATAACAACATCACACACTCCTGCTTCAATCCTTCTGAAACACCATCACACCATCGGGAGCTAGCGTCTCTCTTTTTCTTCTCTTTCAGTTTTCCTTATCAAGTTACACTGCCATGCTGGACACTAACCCAAAAAGTGAATATCACACACACACACACACACACACACACACACACACACACACACACACACACACACACACACACACACAGGATTCAACTTTTCCATTACCTCTTTGTATCCATCCATAATATAGAGAGCTGAAGCTTTGCAGGTGACATCATCAATTCCCATATAGTCCATGTTCTCTCTCTCTCTCTCTCTCTCTCTCTCTCTCTCTCACTCTCTCTCCTTCACACCTGCAGACTGCTCAATACCAGTTCGGCTCCATATCCTAGACCTGTTGTAAATTTAGGCTGAGGACTAACATGAGGAGCTCCATGACGCCCTGTACTCCTGTATACTACACAGAGAGAGAGAGAGAGAGAGAGAGAGGGTGCCTATTTCCAAACAAACTGTGAGGGGCAGCTGTCCTCACGTTAGGGTGTGAAAACGGAAAAACTCAAACAAACTCTCCACCTCTCTCTCTCTCTTCCCCTCTGTCTATATCTTTTTCTCCCAGTCTGTCTCTCTCTGTGTCTAAACTTTCCTCCTTCGTGTTCTCCTTATATAGGCATTTCTCTACAGCTAATCTGTACCCATCAGTCCATAGGCAAAGCCCCTTTTTAACCCGACCTGAGTGTATGTGTGTGTGCGTGCATATATTTCTGTATTTCCGTGTGTGTGCTGAATAAAAATAGTCCTATTGTCATATTGTCATCAGCAAGAGCGGACTAGTGTCAGGACCAGAGCGAAGAACAACACTAATACACTGTGTCACTAGTGATCTCTGCCAGAAGGCCTCCTGTAGTGTAAACGTGTGTGTGTGTGTGTGTGTGTGTGTGTGTGTGTGTGTGTGTGTGTGTGTATGTGTGTGCATGTTTCAGTGCAAATGTTTTGAAAAATGTCATGACTGATTCCAGAATCTGTCACCCTATATGAAATTTTCTTTCTTGATATTGCAACTTTTCCACCTCAGGCAAGTAACACTCAGGCATCCCTTATGTGTGTATGTATGTGTGTGTGTGTGTGTGTGTGTGTGTGTGTGTGTGTGTGTGTGTTAGTAGAATACAAATTCATCTAAAAAGCCGTAGCAGTGAACCGTTTGGAGGTGTTTTAAGAGGTTTGGAGGTGTTTTACGATGACCATTAGAAATCTACACTACGTTTGTTTTCGACCCAAAATGCATCCGGAAGCTCAAACACTCTTAACAGCTGATGTTAAATAGCCACATACTTAAAAACACACACAACAACACACACCTGGGACAACTAGTGCAACCTTTCTGAGGAAAATTGAACAAAGAGCTCATTATTGAACCTCTCCATGTGGACACACGCACACACGCACACACACACACACACACACACACTCACACACACACACACACACACACACACTGATGTGACCTTCAGGGGGAGGGTCTTATACAGCCACACAGACTCGGATATCATCTGTAGGTCTGAGAGAACAAAAGGGGAAAATTGAAGGTCATTATGTATGTCTATGTATTTATCAGCGGTGCAACCAGACACAAAATTCAAATTTGATGGGACACATTTGATATGATTTCGCTACGAGGGTGTCTCGATATGATACCTTTTCAATAACGGCTAAATCGAGCACTGGCTAAATACAGTTGACGAACATGAGTTTACATACGCCTCGCAGAATCGGAAAAATGTCCAAGTGCACTTATGATGCTTTTTTCAGATATTCCCTTTCATGTAGTGTGTTATAGAGCAGTTTGTGAATGTAAAAACGTCTGCAAAGTGTCAAAAACAATCAAAGCGCATGACAAACGGAGTTACTGACTCCCAAAAGAAGGAACCGATTCTGAACGGCTGAAACGAGTCGTTAGTGATTCCAGACTTTACTTCCTGTACAATCCTACATAGGTGTGTAACGAAAAGCCCTGGATCTGGTCTTCATCGGCTGCTCGCTGACAGCGATAGAATAATCACGACAGACTGGGACGTCTGACCAATCAGAGCAGAGTATGCTCTCTGAAAGGAGGAGTTTAGAATGAATCCTTTATAACGGATCATTGAACGAGTCATTTGGGAAAAAGCTAATGCTGCAGTTTAAATGATGAGCACGTTAAAAAAAGTTTTTGGACCTCGGATGCACGTAAATCTATTGTACGAGACCTTTAAAACGGAATTAGGCACGTTTCCAAACCATAATACGTGCGCTTTAATTTTTAATGTCAATGTTCGATGTAAATTGTCATTATTTTGTCTTCTGGGAAACATGTAAATATCTTATGTAACTTCTGATGGGCAGTACTAAATTAAATTTCTTTTTCTAAAACAAAATAGCAACTGATCACTGATCATGTTCATAAGTTTACAGCCCCTGACTCTTAAATGTATCGTTTGCCTTCTTGAGCCTCACTGAACGTTTGCACCTTTTGTAATAGTTGTGTACGAGTCCCTCAGTTGTCCTCAGTGTAAAAAGACGGATCTCTGTTGGAAAGGGGGTCAAATATTCAGAAGATGCTGGAAAAGCAAAGAATGTGCAGGACCTGGAGGATCTGTCTGAAGAACAGTGGGGAGTTTAACTGCTCGGGACGAACAAGGGACTCGGGAACAACTCTCCCACA
This sequence comes from Ameiurus melas, assembly GCA_012411365.1. Classification (NCBI taxonomy): domain Eukaryota; kingdom Metazoa; phylum Chordata; class Actinopteri; order Siluriformes; family Ictaluridae; genus Ameiurus; species Ameiurus melas. Next base: position 18,963,253 of record CM022770.1, on the reverse strand, counting down.
ACATAAACACAGTTGTTGATCATCCAGGTAACAAGACAAAAATGCCATTTGGTCCTTAACTAAATGAAACTAGACCAATTTTGTGTAAAAACCATGACAACGGCATCCTTTTTGGTGTGGCACAGCTCTCTGTTGCTCAAACTTGTTTTAGAATCCTGCGTTTTTCACTAGCATCGTATATCCTACTCTATAATGCAGTCTGCTGAATGTGTTGTAAGATATGCAGATATACCAAACGATGTAATATCATTAGACCGCTAATACTTATAAAGAAACTGCATAAATATGCTAAAAATGACATCCAAACACCTCCCCACACACAGCCCCAAACACACACACACACACACACACACACAGTGTTTCTTTCATGTAGGGAATTAGCACTTCAGTCTCTCAACATGAAACAGCATGAAATCTATTTGAAGTGTACCAGTTACTCACATAAAATACACACATGCTCGCTAAACCCGTTTCAATGTGTTTGTGTGCGTTGTGTTTTTTTCTGCTTATAAATGTGGGAGCAAGATGTGTGTGTGTGTGTGTGTGTGTTGACTCATACACATTTTGGTGCACTTCTCTCTCGCTCTCTCTCTCATCACACACCTGCCATGTGGAATTGTTCATGACCTCAAACAAGCTTGTGTGATACACTTGTGTGACTCGACAGTCCCCTCCAAAAGTATTGGAACCGCTAGGCCTATGATGTCGTTTTCGCCATACACTGAAGACATTTGGGTTTGAGATCAAAAGACGACAGATCAGCATTTCAGCTTTCATGTCCAGACGCGTTCGACAACTTCAAACGTGGCACGTTTTGTCAGAACCGTCCCATTTTATCAAATGATGAAAACAACTGGAACGTGTGACTGGCGCAGGGGTGCGCTGTTAGAGTTCCTGTTTAATGAATGAATAGCTCCGAATATCTACTCTGGGTTTCACCTGTGCAAAAACAATAACATGAAGATCAGAGAGCTGTCTATGGGCGAAAAGCAAGTCATTCTGAAGCTGACAAAAGAGGGATAAATCCCTCCGAGCGGTTGCACGAGCATTGGGCATAGACGACTCGATGATTTGGATTGTCCTGAAGCAGTAAAATGATGTTTTATAACATTATGTGCAAGTGGGATGACATTATCTTTACAATGCCATTGTCTTTTGGGCTGAGTGCGTTATATAAGCGTTTAATCGTACGTAATATTATTTTAATTCGATTTTATGTGTATAGCGCTTTTAACAATACACACTGTCGCTTCACTTTTTTTCGTTTTCTGCAATACCCGTGTAGCTCCAGCAAAAAGCTTCAACACCCATATCATTATCATATCATATCATTACTTTAACCACAGACATGTGAGGTATTGGATAACTTGAATGACATAATTCATTAACACTGAATACCCTACAGGAACGCAGGACACTCGCCGCACACACCAACACATCTTGGGTTTGGCTAGAGAGCTCATTTGCATATGGCCAAGCGCTCATTTGCATATCACACATCTGGCCTTGCACATGCTGCAGTGATTACTTTCATTTACATATTTATATATTAGGACTGCCATTCAACACGAAATTACTATGGCTATTCCCAGACAAGTAAGCACACAATAATACACACACACACACACACACGGCGAGACTGCATGGAGAGAGATGCCTGGCGTCCACCTCCCCCCTCCCCCCTCCCTCCATAATTCAGGCTGACTTCATACTGCAACCTTTATGAGTCAGAGTGTGATCAAGAAATGATCGTTACCGAAACACCACACACACACACACATAGAATCATGTATTACATATTATATTTGTCATGTACTTCCACTGACTTGTTCATCACTGCAAGTACGTAACGCTCCACCTACACTCAACCTGACCGAACCAAAGGAAATTGTTTGCATTGATTTGTAACGAATTTTGCACATAAAAGCTGGACGTTGTGTCCAGCCAAACCACACAGTGCGGACACCGTTTATATTTCTATTGTCGTGGGGACGAGATGACACACACACACACACACACACACACACACACGGACAACGCTTCACCAATTTGTTTTCATGTTTCAACTAAAGAGAGACGGCTTCAGCTGCCATGGCAACACCAGCAAAACCTCTGATCTGTTTCTCCACAGTGAGGTTTTCTTACTCTAAACTAATTGGGCAGCGCACCCCCAGCAGGACGTCACACACCACACACACACACACACACACACACACCCACACACCCATGACTCGTAGCAGCTTCAGCATGCCCTCATGGGAGCGACGAATCTCTAAACTAGACTGGAGACAATAAATCTGCGGTAAAGAGGCGTGTGTGTTTGTGTGTTAAAGAGTCACATGACTGTAAGTAAGCTTGAGAAACTGTAACTCAAGAGGATGATGGTGATGATCAAGGTTAGTGAAGGTCGTTGCACATGTCTTTTTTTTTTTCTTTCTTTTTTCTACAGAACCACACAACAAGCATACAGACATGTACCACACCCTGCTGGCACAAGCACAAGGGAATCGATCAAAACGCTTTCTGCTCCGCTCCATTTCTCTCCCTCCCTCACACCCTCACACTTCCTTTCAGCCAGAGGTTGGTGCTGATGGCGGGGAGCTGATGTGACAGCTGAAATATAGTCCTTCAGGTCCAGACACAAGACACACACACACACACACACACAGCTGGAGTCGCAGGAGGAGATGATCCAGCACTACATTTGGGTAAATAATTTAGGCCAAGAGGATAATTATTATTTTGTGTTTGTGTGTGACTCCGAGAGAGGGAGGGAGTGTGTGTGTGAGAGAGAGAGAGAGATACAAGGAGAGAGAAACAGCAAGAGAGAGTGAGAGAGAGAAGGCTATTATAAAAGATGAGTGTCTGACAGCAGCAGAATGTTTTCAGGATGAGTCCCCGGTTACCAGCCCCTCCTCAGTGAAGCGAGAGATTGTGTGCATGTGTGTGTGCATGCGTGTGTGTGTGGTGACAGGAGCAGGCCGGCACCAGTCATTGCTCCACCACAAACAGTGTACTGCGTGCTGCAGGTTGCCTGGATACGAGTCTAATTGAGCGGCCCCAAGAGAGCAAAAGACCTCTCTCTCCCTCAATAATTCTCTGTCCACCATCTCCCACACCCCATCTCTCTCTCTCTCTCTCTCTCTCTAATAGAGTCCCCCTTTTATCCCGCCTTGAAAATTCTCTCTCTCTCACTCTCCCCATGTCTGCCTCCATCAATACCCAATAAAAAACAACAACATACTATTGGTGTTCTGCGTCGACCTTCATTTCATTGTGTTTACAACAAATATAATATATAGCACTATAGCATTTTGTGTCGCTGTTTTTACATGCTGATTTTTTTTACATTTATTTTAGGATCATAAACCACGAGGATTATTATTTTGCTGAAAAAAAACAAAAAAAAAAAACCCAACCATGATTAGATGCTAATGACCCTGAAACCACAATTGACCAATTTGTTGACAACAACACTTTCCCCAGCGGATTTCCTTGAATCGCATTCATTCTTTATTTTACGTTTCGGTGTAAGTCTTTTGGTGTAAAACGCCGTTATGAACCACGGAGCGTCATCACGATCATTTAAAAGTAGGAAATGTAAAACTGCGTACTTTCGCTAAAAGCGCGCAGTTTGACTTGTCTACAGCAGCGGTCCCCAACCCCCGGTCCGCGGACTGGTACCGGTCCGTGGGTCATTTGGTACCGGGCCGCACAGAAAGAATAAATCTTTAGAAAGAATAAAAACTTACATTATTTACGTTTTATTTATTATCCGGATCTGAAAAATGACCGGATTCTTTCTGTTACATCCTTCTACGACACGTGATACGTTGAAACCTTACCATAGAGACCCTGAGAGCGTTAGAGGGGAGAGAGGATGTTACGAGGACGCTGCTAATAAAGTTGCGATTTTACATTGGATTCACGTTTATTATTATATTTTAAAAATACCACAGTTTTTATGCCGGTCGTATCATTTTATTTTGTTGTATTTATCCTCCACACCTTAAAGGCCGGTCCGTGAAAATATTGTCTGATATTAAACCGGTCCGTGGCGCAAAAAAGGTTGGGGACCGCTGCTCTACAGTACAATACATCAACGTAGCGTTAGTCTAATCACGTAAAAAAAAAAAAAAAATTTACCAAGCTGATAAATTATAAAAGAGTTGAATATTAAAAATTTTATTTAAAAATAATCACTTTTGATACTTCATGCAAACAATCAGTAAGATTAGGGGCTCGGAGGGAGCGGTGCCCTTTTGTTGCTATGACAACAACTCGGAACAACTGTAATTATTTATGAGGAAGTAAAAAAAAACAAAAAACAAAAAAAAACGAACAGTGTGTGGGGGTTGTTGAAAATTATTGTTGAAACAAATGAACGAAGTGGAAATGGTCAGCGGGCGAAATGAGACAAAATTAAAATAATGTTAAATAATAATAAAAGGACAATAACGGTCATTACTGATTAAAAACTGTTCTGAAAGTAAAACGTCTGAGTTAGGAAGCTCCCATGTTTAGGTTCAGCTCTTAAACTAGGAGGAATGTGGACCAGCTCTTATAAAAGGTCTTAAAAGAGTGAATAAGAGGTATAATCTCTCTCTCTCTCCCTCTCCTCGCGCATGGCTTTGAACTCAGCCTCTCACCCTTCTGAGTTTGAACCCTTCTGGGATATTTAATCTTCTCTCACTCTATCTCTCCATCTGTATCTGTCTCTTCATCCTGTCCTCATCCTGTCTCCGTGGTTGTTGAATCTAAAACACTTGCTTAGTCCGGTCCTGTCCCAAAATCACTCCTCTTTTCACATTCCTCCTGTGTGATCACTGCGTAAGATTACGCGACATGCGGACATGTCCAGGGATTCCAAATGACACATCACCGATGATGGTGTGGGACAGAGCGTAGGCTGAGCAGCGTATTTGGAGCACAGCCACTGTAGAAGACTGACTAATGCTGCTAATGGGAAGAAAAAAAAAACCTAGCCAGGAACAAGTCAAGAGTGAGGGAGAGAACACACAATAGAGGACGGAAGAATCAGAGATAACATTTATTGGTATGTTTATGAATATTAATTAGCCTATACGTTTAAACTCGACGTTTACGGTAGCGTCGCTCTGTGTGTTCTTATTGAATAAACCACATCGCAAGATCACATCATAAAACGTCAGATTTATTTCAGAGTCACTTTCATTTGTTCCGGATAGAAGACCGGTTCGACATTTTTACGTGACGTAGGATCCACATTAATATCAGCCGTGATCGCTACTTCATGCGGTTAGGTCAGGGGTCATGCCTTCACCACCCTACGTACACTATATATGCACACGACATAATAATCTAAAAAGGTGTTATACTGTATATATTTCCTATACTATACTGAAAATGTACGGAATATAGCTTTTAGTACACCTACTTTCATCAGTTATATATTTTATTGGAAAACTGATGCTGAGAGAGAGAGAGAGAGAGAGAGAGAGAGAGAGAGAGAGAGAGAGAGAGAGAGAGAGAGAGAGAGAGAGAGAGAGAGAGAGAATGATGCTGTTAGTGTTGGCTAAATAACACCTGTTTTGTCATTGAGTAAAGTGGGACACTTCTGGTGCTGTTCAGAATCAGAGATGCCATTCCTCACCATACCCCAACACCACACACACACACACACACACACACCAATCTGTGCTGTGTACTCAAATGAAAAGCGCACTCATTACACACACTCACAGCCCTTATGACAGTCAAGTACATCATTACATTCTGAAAGAACATACATAATAATACGACTAAAAACCATTTACAGTCCTACATATTACACACACACACACACACACACACACACACACACAGGTTTATTCCTTAGCAACCAAGCCCACTCTAACAAATACACAACTGACAGTCTTCACATTTTACCCTTCTCATCATCCCACACTGAAACACACCTGTGCGTACACGGTCTCACCGCAGTGCACTCGGCTTTAATAAAAACATCCCCAGTGAATGCCCTGGAGCAGCACGTCACGATACGTACCTCCAACACAAACACACACTCACGGCAGACCTCCCTCATCTCCTGCACCTCTCCCACATCAGCAGCTCTGTCCCTCTAACCGTCATCCTTATTAACACCACCCTTATTAACTGTTAACACCAACAGCGGAACGATCCATCACTTTAAAGCCTCGTCAGAAGTTTTTAATAACCGGTATTAATAATATGACGTGTCAGACCTGGTAGGCGCAGTTTTCCTGGTGCACCATCCTGCTCTCTCAGTGCATCCTAGAGACGAGAGGAGATTACGGAGGACGGGGGAACGTGGAGCTGAGCGTCCAAAAACAGGAGGTGGAAACGGAGAGAATGACACGCTGATGATCAGATGTTTAAAATGAATCTACTCGTACTGGTATGCAGAGTCCTGCTCCTAATACGAGAGACTGACTACCTCTCTCACTCTCTATCTGAAGGAGGGATCAGATCCGAGCTCCACAGAGGAGAAGGGAATGAGGGAGGGGTGCTGGGAAGAGAGAGAGAGAGAGAGAGAGAGAGAGAGCGAGCTAGTGGAGGGGGAGGGGTTAGAGTGCGTGTCTATCTCTCTCTCTCACGCTCTCTCTCTCAGTGGCAGGCAAAAGGAAGGAAGGAGTCCGTCCGATATAGTCCTCACTGACCCTCTACACCAATAGTGAAGCAGCACAGGCACAGAGGGAGGGCAGAATAAAGGACAGGGCAGGGCATGAGGGGAAAACAGGGAGGAGTGACCTCGTGTCACTGAAAGGGGATGTAAATGTCCCACGGAGGGGGAAAGAAGACAGGATAAAAGGAAAGAAAGTGTGGGAGGAGAGGGAGCTGAAAGAAAAGGGCTTTCGCCACAAAAGAGCAGCAAAAGAATTCGCCCGGCCTGGAACTGGGGCGCGTCGGAATTTAAATTCCCCGGCTTTACTGAGGCAAAGTTTCAAAGAACGCTCGAGATTCGAACAGAAATGACAAACATGGTGTGTTGTGCAGAAACACCAACTCCACTCATCCTCAACTTCGACATTAGCCACAGAGGAAAAAAAGACTGCATTACAGGATATATGACATGCTGACAGTACAGAGCGGTAGTGTGCGGAATTATGTTAAAGGGATCGTTCGCCTAAAAACGTAAATTCTCTCATCAGTTACTCACCCTCATGTCGTTCCGAACCCGTAAGACTTTCCTTCATCTTCGGAACACAAATGAAGACATTTTTAATGAAACCTGAGAGATCTCGGTCTCTCCATTTACAGCCCAGTAACCAAAACGTTCAAGCTCCAAAAAGTTCATAAAGGCATCGTAAAAGTAATCCATGTGACTCCAGTGGTTTAATCCCAACTTTATGCAGCGATACGAATGCTTTGTGATTCGCAGAATATCTTCACTTCACACATACGTGTTGCGATGACGCGATACAGCGGAAACCCGGAAGCCCTGCACTGTTTCCAGCAGAGGACGTGTACACAAAACTGAGTCACAGAACAATCTTTGTAACAAAGATGTCGACTTGCGTTTTTTTGCCCGCTCTCGCAGACATTTTTCACACGTGTGTCGTGGTTCTCCCGTGCACACGTTCGAAGATCTATGCGGAAGTGAACATATTTCGTGAATAACGACTGTTTTTTTTTTGTCCACACAAAGCATTCGTATCGCTTCATGAAATTGGGTTTAAACTTCTGGAGTCGCGTGGATTACATTTACGCTGCCTTTATGAACATTTTGGTTTCGGTTAAACGGAGCGACTTTCATTACAAAACGTCCTCCTCTGCGTTCCAAAGATGGACGGAAGTCTTATTGGTTTGGAATGAAATGAGAGAATATATTTTTGGGAGAACTACCCTGTTTACTTCCCAACACTAGAATAAGCCCATAATAGAAAAAAAACATTCCAGCAGTAGTGCCATTTATACTTTATAATGGACAGTAGGTTTTCCACCACTGCAGAGTCTTCAGGACAGAGGACATTGTACTCTTGAAAATCTGGGGGGGGTTCTGTCCTGTAGTTTTATATTAATGTGCTTGTTGTTTTTTTTATCTTATTAGCTTGAAGAGTGTTCTTGCTGTTAGAAGATAAGTGATAACAGGAAGTGATAATACCTATAAACAGATCAAATGTATGATGTGGGAAACCGCTGTGGTAACAGTGGACAAACACACATCGGGATGGTGGTAATGGCCTTTCCTGCAAATGGCACTCGAGTATAAATCTGTATACCCTGCTGGATTCTGGGTGAGAAAACGATCTAAAAGGTGCTTAGAGGATGTAAAAAAAAAAAAAAAAAAAGGTTGGAGGTTGTGAAATAAAAGAGTTATTATAATCTATAGATGCATGTGTAGTTGTGTACTTGTGTCAGGGTTTAATTCACGACTATAGCACTATATACAAATAGGTAAGGCGAGTGGTTTTGATGGTCAAACACTCAGGATCACTCATTCCTTGGGCACACACACCACCCAGGGTGCACCGGGGCTCTGCGTTACATGATATGTCCTTTAAATGAAATGACTTTTCATTACAACTCCAAATCACAGTGTAGGGTGGTACTGTAGTGATGCATGTGTACTTATGCAATGTGTGTGTGTGCGTGCAAGAGCGTTAATCCCTTTCTCTTTCTGAAGCCCAGTACAGACAGGAGGGAGTCTAATCCGTTCATGCCATCTGGCCTTCCCTAAAGCAAAGCAAAATTAAGCCAAGCTAACCAGATTAACCCTCTTCTCTCTTCCTCTCTCTCTTCACTGGTGCAAGATTATTATTTTATTTTTTTTAAAGCTACAATCCCCCCAACCCATTTTTTTTACATGCTTTATCACTCAAGGAGGACAAAGCCCACTCGAGCCATATTACATTTATCATCATTATTTAGTCCCAGTGTGCTTGGAGAACACAGAGCTTTTGACAGTGCCATGTGACAGCGCATATGTCCCATTGGCACACGGTGTAGAGGAGGGAGCCTACTGTTCTTCCCTGCTCGTGTGGACTCATTAATCACACTGGGTATGGAAACAACACGTCGCTGTTGGGGTTCAAGACCTGGATTACGTCTGTTTGGTACATCGTCTTAAGTTGGATATTAATTTAAAGCAGGTCAAGCGTCAAATGAGGTAATAAAATATATTTATTAAATATATGTGTGCAACAATTATTGGCACATCATACTGTATGAGGAAAAAAATCTATTTGATGTATATTCCCAAAATTTTTAGGACACCTGGGTGACTAGGAACTGGAAATGGTTCAACCATGACTTGCTGTTTCACAGGGGTATAAATATGACGTAACACATAGGCCAAATTCCCTTGGTCATTCAGAATAACGGGTAAGACCAAGGAATATAGCTGTGTTGTGCGTGAAAAGGTTGTGTAGGTTCACAAAATGGGAAGTGGCTATAAGAAAATAGCACAGAAAATAGCACAGACATTGAAAATGCCCATTTCTACCATCAGGACAATAATGAAGATGTTCCAGTCAACTGGAAAGGTTATGATTCAGCCTGGAACTGGACGTGTGTCTATATCGTCTCAACGCACTGTGAAGAGGACAAAAGATCTCCAAGGATCACAGCTGGAGAATTGCAGAAGTTAGTTAGGTCTTGGGGTCAGAAAGTCACCTACATCACCACAAGTTGTTTTGAAGGGTTTCAAGAAAAAAGTCTTTACTCTCATCCAAAAACTCAAGTGCCGGTTTGCCAGACACTACTGGAACTCCAAATGGGATCGGGTTCTATGGTCAGATGAAACCGAAATAGAGCTCTTTGGTAGTAAACACCAGAGGTGGTTTTGGTGCACACAGAGAGGTAGTCATATGGTAAAGTACCTCATGCACACGGTTAAATATGGTGGTGGCTCTTTAATGTTTAAGGTTTTTCTGACAGAGGACCTGGTCATGTTGTTAGGATACATGGCATCATGAACTCTCAAATATCACCAGATATTAAATGAAAACCTGACTGCCTCTGCCAGAAAGCTTCAAATGGGCCGTGGTTGGATCTTCCAGCAGGACAATGATCCAAGATATACATCAAAATCAACACAAAAATGGTTTACTGACCACAAAATCAAGTTCCCAGTCCCCTGACCTGAACCCCATAGAATACCTGTTGGGTGAAATGAAGAGGAGAGTCCACCAGCGTGGACCTCGCAATGTGAAGGATCTGGAGAGATTCTGTATGGAGGAACGGTCTCAGTTCCGTCGCCATGTATTCTCCAACCTCATCAGGCATTATAGGAGAAGACTCAGAGCTGTTATCCTGGCAAAGGGAAGTAGCACAAAGTATTGACTAACAGAAATAAAAAAATAATGTCTTTTCAGTCATAGATGTTTTCTAATTCAAATTTTGTTCAAAATATTTTGAGAACAGAAAGGACTTGTGAAGCCAGTATCACAAATCGAATCGAATCGTGGCCACAGTGTTTCCTCACACCCCACTGCATATCCTGTCTTTTTAACTGAGGCAAGCTGTGATTACGCTATGATAATCATGTGAAATTTTATTTGCTGAAAGATGGTTGAACCTTTCCTGTTATTCAATTAAACCACTTCAACTATTTCAACAGAAGCATAACCAAACACCCCCCCCCCCCCCCCCCCCCCGTCACTGCTCAAAGCATGCTTGTGCTGCATTGTCTTCGAGTTTTGGCTCCTGAACTAAACCATGAGGCAGACAGCAGCGACGGTCATTAATCCCTGTTACACAAGCCTTCAGTTTCTCCACCACCAGCCGGTGCAGATTTAAATGAACTGAAAGGAGACAGATCACACTTTGATTGTCCTGCCTCAGTGAAAATCCGGCATGACTTTCAGTTTTCCATTCTGTATAATGTATAGCCAGACTATTCTTCTTCCTCTACTTGCCCGTATAATGTATTTTAAACATTATATACATTAACACCATCAGTAGGTGGATCTGATACAGTGCTGGCATCCTCCCAAAAAATAGTCTGCGTGTGTGTGAGTGTGTGTAGGGAGGGGGGCGTCGGTTATCGTTGGATGTCCTTTAACTCCCATAAGCACACAATCTTACACATCATAAATGCTGAGTAACTCAAGCAAGCGGTGGTATAAAAAAAACCCTGTTCCCTGAGAAGGGGGATCACATATCATAGTAGACGTATGTATGTGCACTCACTGTGTTTCTTAATGTTCTGACAAAACACATAATAAGACTCCATCAAGAGCTGATTCCACTAGCTGAGGACGTTCAGTCATTCAGATATCCACCTGTACATGACGGAAAATAGGTTGGGCCTGGATACTCGTTATGGAGTTTAAATCCTAAAGAAGTGACGTGTAGAGCGTGACAGCGTTAAAGCTCGTGTCTCAGGGCAGATGTGTAAAGCACACCAATATTTTCACAGTGCATTGAAGCTGATGCTCACCTTGAGAAAAAAAAAATACATGCCTATTTTCGGGAGGTGTGTTGTGAAAACGGTCTTCCTCCGTACGAGAGCGCTGAACTGAACGTCTTTAATCTCTCTCTGTCTTTCTTTCTCTTTTTGTCAGAGCTCTGCAGAATATTAATGTGTCTCGAACCCATGGGAGGACTTTGATGTGAGAGTCTGGGAGCTTTGATTCTCCTTCTCCTGCTTTAACACACTCTCTCTCTGTCTCTATCTATCTTGTATTTAAACCCTGCTAGCTTCAATCTTTCGATCGCAGTGTAAACTGTAACTAATATCTGGTTATCACCATACCAGATTCCAGTTGTTGTTTTTTTTTTTTTTTTGGGGGGTTCAGGACAATGAGCTGGCCTCCTGCAGCCCGAGCCCCAGACACTGTCACACTGCACTTTCTCTAGCTAATATTCAGACTTATTCCTTAGCTCTAGAATAGCTTTCTCGAAAATATTATGCAAATGACCCTGTCCAGGGTGTACCCCGCCTTGAGTCCGATGCTCCCTGGGATAGGCTCCAGGATTCCCCGCGACCCTGAAAAGGATTAAGTGGTAGAAGATAGATGGAGGGATTATGCAAATGTAAGATCTATAGGTTGTCAGGTTCTGGCCTAGAAGTAGTTCATGCGTATCTTTCTCTTTGTTTTTGTTTCATTTTAAATGATGGTTCAAATGATGGAATTATAGCAATGACATTAATGACTGTATTCATTATTAGGCTTTTGTCATACATACGTCCAATTATCACACAAATGCGTCGAACGTTTATGTTGTACTTCCCATTTAAATGGCCTTACTACAGGAAGCGATCTCACTGGTTTATCGTCACGTCCCAAAAACAGTTCCGACTATCCTGAAAATCTCCCGACCTGGCGCCGCCCGGCCCCGACCTTACAGCAACTCCTCTCTCTCTCTCTGCTTATTTTCTTCGTTGATATCGTGGTGTGGCGTTAAGTGTCATACGGGCGTTCGAAAGCTTTTAGCTGCATCGTCACCTATTTGTTTGGGCGGAACAGAACCTCTGCTTCTGCTCCGAGCGAGTGATGTAAGGCTGATGCATGCATTGCAATGCGATAGTGATGATCTCATCGCTGTGTAACGAGAGAATACTCCGTCACAGACTTTTTCGTTATTTTGAATCAACAGAAACCAGATCCTCTTTTTTTTGTGCCTTGTAGGTATTTTTTATGTCTGGCAGCGTCCCAATAAAGCACAGAGACTGAGACACACATCCTGAAAAAGTTCAATACAACCTCATCCATCCATCCATCTTCTACCACTTACTCCTTCTTCAGGGTCGTGGGGGAACCTGGAGCCTGTCCCAGGGAGCATCGGGCACAATGCTGGGTACACCCTGGAGTGGGTGCCAGTCCATCGCAGGGCACCATCACATACACACTCATATTAAAAAGAATCAATCATTAAACTCTAGATCAGTGACTTAAGAATTGACCAATAACAAAACACCCCTTATGAATAGTTGAACACAGAGCACACAGGAGCACATACAGAGACCGTATCAGTTCTGCAATTCATGCACTTGCACTTGGATTGGATTTTAAAACGCGCATTTTTTTCGCTTGCAGTCTGTTAAAGCAAAGCAGAAGAGAAAAGAAGACTAGAGACTTTATCACTGTAGTAATATTACACACACAGACTCACACAATGAAGTTTAAACGTGGTTATCATAGTCCATAGTCTCCTTATTAATGTCTCACCTCTTTACTCTCACTCTTCTCTCTCTCTCTCTCTCTGTCTCTCTCTCAGCAGGAGCGGGTCCGCTTTTAGAACGCTGACATTTAGAGAACTGACATCAGCTTCAGTGTGAACAGACAAAGGAAGTAGGGAAGCATCGATCGAAGACTGTGCATCAGTATCAGGTGCCATTCTGTCCTTAAACACTAGAACACAACATCCAGATCGATTTGACACATTTTCTGATCCAAGTCACTAGTGGAATTAAAGCCCTGGACTGGCGTGATGTTGACCGACACGACGCCGATAGTAAACGTAAACACAGGACACGGGCTGTCCTGCATAGGGCCTGCGAGGGCTCGAGTCACGCGGTATAAGACTCTCTGAGAAAAGGGACTACTGTGACAGTTTACTGTCACGGTGAGGAGAGGAGAGAGGACGGTGAGAGCAGAAGAAAACGCAAAAGAGGAGAGGAGAGGACGGTGAGAGCAGGAGAAAACGCGAGAGAAGAGGAGAGACAAGCAGAGATGAGAACAGACACACACGCACTGGCGTACGCACCCACATACATACATACATACATACATACACACTTACAAAACTGCGCGCACACACACACACACACACACAGAGTAATTAAGGGTTACATGTTCTTTCTTCAGTAAACATTGTGAAGGAGACAGATGAAGAGCTCAGCAGGAGTTGGACCTCTGCCAAGTAGAGAGAGAGAGAGAGAGAGAGAGAGAGAGAGAGTGTATGAGAGAGAGAGAGAGAGAGAGAGACAGAGAGAGAGAGAGAGAGAGAAGTAGTAATAAAGTAAAGACATGTCCAGCTTTGCACTTGTATGACAGCAGGATCTCTCTCTGTCTCTCTCTCTCTCTCATACTCACTCATTCTCTCTCTCTTTCTCTCACTCTCTCTCTCTGTCTCTCTCTCACTCTTTCTCTCTCTTTCTCTCACTCTCTCTCTCACTCACTCACTCTCTCTCACTCTCTCTCTTTCTCTCACTCTCTCTCTCATTCACTCTCTCTTCCTCTCTCTCTCTTTCTCTCTCTGTCTCTCTTTCTCTCTCTCTGATCACTGATGTATATTTTAACGAGTGGAAACACCGCTGCAGCAGACGCCTCTGTTTTCGCTCCTCTAAACCCACATACACTCACACACCATATTTACATTCCTCATGTCAAGGAGACATCTCCTTCCATTCACACACACACACACACACACACACACACACACACACCTTCTCTCTCTCACACACACCTTCTCTCTCTCACACACACACACACACACATTTACATTTATTCACTTGGCAGACGCTTTTATCCAAAGCGATATATGAAGCAGAGAACAATACGAGTAGTGCTACTATACAAGATCCATTAATTGAATACCAGAGGAAGCAAAGTGTACAGAGTAGAGGTGTACGTGTGTTGTGGTTTTTTTATTTTATTTTTTCCCCTCTAGGAGTTGGTTAGGTGTTCACGGAAGAGGTGGGTCTTTAGCTGTTTTTTGAAGATTGGAAGAGCATTCCACCACTGGGGAACGGTAAGCGTGAAGGTTCTGGAAAGGGACCTTACGCCACGCTGAGTGGGAACTACTAAACACACACACACACCTTCTCTCTCTCTCACACACACGCCCCTTCTCTCTCTCTCTCTCACACGCACACCTTCTCTCTCTCTCTCTCTCTCTCTCTCTCTCTCACACACACACACACACATACACACACACCTTCTCTCTCTCTCACACATACACACACCTTCTCTCTCTCTCTCATACACACACGTGCACACACACACACCTTCTCTCTATCTCTCCCACACACACATACACACATATGTGTGTTTGTTAAACAGGTCGTAGGCACAGACCCTGCTATTCAGCACAGTGGTTCCACCCAAACAGGAGCCTGGGCCTCACTGTTCACCCTGCTACACACACACACACACACACACAGACACAACGCCTCAGTGTCAAAACTACCTCAATTTGTTCTGGCAGGACAAAATAATGTATTATTTGAATGATTTTCAGTCCTTCCCTCGTTCTCTATTCCCTGTGACGGTGAGCTTTAACCTGCTTTATAACTGTCATGAAACCCAATTCCCCCCAAACCCCCACTCTCTCTCTCCCACTCTCTCTCTCTCTTCTATTCTCCATTCCCTCATACAGAGTGTTTATTTAAAGAGGGGGTACAAACGTGTCTCCTGCTGATTGCTAGCCACACTGGGACTGGAGAAGCATAACATGTGACAACTGCAGGAACCAGCGAATTAAGACTCGGAGGGCTTTTCTAACCTGACACTGGAAGCCAATCAGAAGGCTTAGCACAGAGTCAAAAGGTCAGACAGCTTAAGGCTGGGGTAATAGGTGTCACGATTGAATGGCTGTGAAGGAAAAATCAACACGGGGCTTTTTTTTTTTTATCCACTGCACAAATCACTAGAACCTCTCAAAACTGGAACTGGGCTTTTTTTCCCAGCACATAAGCATTCAGCTGTGTGGTTCTTTGGTACCTGCTGAGGTTTTGAGCCAACAGGAAGTAATGGTAATGAAAGTAATGGATGCTTTTATCCAAAGTTCTCTGGCAGTCCTGGGATTTGAACTCATCCTCTGATAACCATCTTAGACATTACATTTGGCCCTTTTATAAACAAATGCATTTAATTCTGATGATTGAAGCTAGAGATTGGGCGGCTATGGCTACTAGATTTTTAGTATCGTGACATCCCTAGCATATATATATATATATATATATATATATATATATATATATATATATATATATATATATATATATATATATATATTGATATGTGTAATTGTATATATTTAATATTGTGTTTTAGTGTTTTGTGAATTGTATTTGCATGTTGGTTGGTCGGATGTCGTGAAAGGTGCTTTAAAAAAAAGTATTATTAATAATTAAATATTAGCATTAGACACCATTCGGTATTGTATATTATTATGCTATTATTTGTCATTATTTGCAAGTACTTTCACTTTACTGAAATTTTCAGTAAATTACAATAATGATTTATTTCAGATAAGGTATCATACTGTTTACCTCTACCTGCATACTGTTTAGCTCAACTTATTGCACCATAATTCTTATTTATTTCCTTTAAATCAATTGCCATTTGCATTACTGGTGTGCACCATTCGGTTTACCTTTAACTGTACACTGTTATCTTATTGCGTCATAACCTTTACTTATTTGCACTACTGGTTGGATGCTAACTGTATTTCATTGTCTCTGTAGTTGTGCTCTGACAATGACAATAAAGTTGAACCTAACCTAACCCCAAGGACTGCTGCTGGAATCATAAACACTATTCGGAGCACAACATCCTTTCTACACACTTAGTGCCGTTCGTCTTTACTCTTCTACACCTGTATACTGTAAGGATTTATAATCCCGCTATCCGTGTCACCCGGAAGAAGAAGGATTCCCTTTTGAGTCTCAAGGTTTCTTCCTCATCGTCTCAGTGAGTTTTTCCTGGCCATAGACTACGTTTACATGGACAGCAATAATTGAATTATTGACCTTATTCTGAATAAGACAATATTGGGATTAAGGTGTTTACATGAGTTGTGTTTAGAATACTCCTTTCATGTTCCTGTTTTACATGTTATAGAACATAGATCGATTAAAGGCACACGTCATTACGTCCCCACGCCACGCCGTCCGACATTGACTCTAGAATTTTACGTATCGACATACAGTTGGTCTTCGTTATGGTACCGTATACAGTTTTGTTTGTTTGATTTTTATTTTACGAACGCTTCAAGTGCAGTTAATTATTTGTCATGCTGTACGTGCAAACAGACGACTGCTTGAAGCCGTGGGCTGCGTCCCAAACCTACTATATAGTAGCCAACATGTATTTCACGTACTATATACTGTAGTAGGTAAGTACGCGGTTTCGGACGCAGTCGTGCTCTCGTTTACGGTTAAACGGTTGAGCGCTGCTGTGTGTGATCGTGTCCTGTCGCAAAATGCGGCGAAAACTCCCACACGACGTTAATAGCGTGATTAAGGTGTGTACATGTCTGTAACGCACGTCGATAATGCAACTAAAACAGGAAAACTTCACATGTCTTAATTCCATTTGTGTTTACTTCGAGTATAACTTTAATCAGATTAAGGTAATAAAAAATGGCTGTTTACATGCCAGTTTCTTAATCAGAGTATTGGATTAATCGGGTTAATATCGGATTATTGTTGTCCATGTAAACGTACACATGATCAATAGAGATCTACTGTTTTTTTTTTAAACAAATAAAATTGAATTGAAGAATAATTTTACAGTGTAAGTCAATGTGCAAAACGGTATTTAAACAACGATGGTTTTGTGTGTGTGTGTGTGTGTGTGTATTACTGCTAAACTTATTAATAATTCAAAATTAATCTTATCACTGAGTGAAGCAATATACTTTCTGGTTGAGGCATGTGTGTGTGTGTGTGTGTGTGTGTGTGTGTGTGTGTGTGTGTGTGTGTGTTTCGGCATGTGTTTGATGACTCGTTTTGACAGCGAGTCGAGGTGATTCAAACTTTGCACACCAGATGAAACATGTCGCTGCAGGGTGTGTTTTTCTAATGTGTTCCTAAAGGCCGATTTATACTTCTGCGTGCGCGTCTCTGACACACACAGCTCACCTTCATGACGTCACCTACACGGGACGTACTGTCTCTCTCAGGGCCAGCCAGGCCACTTGCTGTCCCGATGAAGGACTTTTCAGCAGTTATTTTCGGAGAGATGGCACGCTACCCTACATCTGAACTTTCTGATACGTACCTGAGCACACCGTGAACATTGTCTAACACTTCGAAGTCTTGGATGTTTGCACGCTGAGGACATTTTGTACGTCCCTCCAGCCCTACGTGTGCATTTGCACACTTTAGAGGGAGTATATTTCGTCAGAACCGTGCACTGTACTTCCTGTTTACTGTGGTGTAGTACTCACATTGTACATATACATTGTCTTGTCCCGTTATGTACGCAGCAAACCTAAGAAAATTCTTTATACAAATATGAGGCCAGTAAATCTGGATTCCCAGAAAAGAGATCAATGACATCTACACTGAGCAATCATCTGAAATAGTATATGCATGTCAATAACTTGTAATGAGATCTTCCATGTTACTGTTCATGATTGGAAAGCTTCCAATCAACAAAGTCTTGGTACTGGGTGGAGCTTTGGTAAGACCTGGCAAGTATTGATGAGTAACAACACACATTATATTGATCTAGGAAGTAGTGTACACACATAAGAGAGTATTGAGATGAGAACAATCATTATTTTCTTTTCCTTACAGTTTAACACACGATGCATTTTCATTGTGATAATTCATATGTTCCCATATGTGCGATTCAGAGATTGCTCCATATAAGACACGAGGTGTACTTTGATATCATGGCCTGCCACCTAAACGCCCAGGGATCTTTTCTGCATTCGTCACACTCTCAGACATGATGCAACTACACGAAGCATTAAAACACACACACACACACACACACACACACACACTTCTGAACACATACAGTGTCTGCCAAGCCTAAGCATATACGCTCTACTCTGTCATTAAGATTCCCTTTAAATGCAGGGTGTGAAAATATACACCATGATATGGAAAATCTGAAACACATAGACTACCTTTAACGACGAGAAAACTGTCTCTAGTGTTGTGATAAACGAAGAGACTTGGAAAGGTCCTGCTTTCAAATGCTTTCTTAATCAAATAATCTTGTGATGGTGAGTTTGAATACTATTCACGCCTACTCTCAAGTATTCACTCGCAAAAGGCAACACATGTTTAGGGTCTTCCACGCTCATGAGCGAGCACCTGGACTTTGTTTAAAAAAAAAACCCAAAAAACTGCTCGGTGTTACAGCCAGAGCTCAGAAAATACAAGTGAACCCAACAAACAGAAGCTTTATAAAAGCACGAGTACGTATTGATACGATTTGCCAATTATTTGAAATATTAGTTAAAAAGCCGCTAGTGATTGGTGTATGTAATCAGTGTGTATACACTGCAAGTATGGGTCAAAGACAAAGTGTGTTTTTGTTGCGTTAGAAATAAATATTAGTATGCGTCAGTTTGTTCTAATTCCAATTCTACATGCTTACAAAAATCTAATTTAGTACGTAATTAATTGCCACCCCTAACGCTAGATGCCCGCTGAATAAATGATGTCTGATTCGAGAAGAAGAGAGAAATGTAGGATAATAGATGCTGCATGATTAATGTAAACGCCCTTTTTTTTAAATAATTTATATTTTTTTTTTTTTTTTTTTTAAATAAATAATAAATTCAAATTCCACTCATGAACTGATCGAAGAACTCGAGTCCAGATTCCACACACTCACCACTCACGAGCCCATAAGGCTCCTAAACTACAGGTGACACTATGAGCAGTGAATCACAAAGTTGAAGGCAGAGTGCTCAGAACACATGCCTCTGTGTGTGCGTGTGCGTGTGTGTGTGTGGAGCGTGCGAGGGCATGCTCTCTCTCACACACACACACGCACAGACACACACACTCGTGTAGAATGAGGGCAGTCAGCTCTGAGGCTTTCAGGGTTGAACCACACTGCAGGCACACCTTTAAATACTGCTGTGATGTAAAACTGATCTGGAGTCAGATTAGCTTTGTGTCTTTACATGGCTGTAAAAAGCTGCAGGCTTATAACACTGATCCTGGATCAGCCTGTATGTGTGCTTAAGTTGAGCTTTTGTTTTTATAGACCCTAGGAAAGAGTTCCACCCTGTACCATTTCTCCAACACCACCACGGCATACCTCTCTCTCTCTCTCTCTCTCTCGCGCGCGCGCCTTGCCAGCATTCCCTCACAAAGTACTTTCTATTCTTGCTCCTTCTCGTTTCCTTGATTTTTCTAGTTTCTTCATGCGTGCCCAAAAATAGTGGACAACCCTTGCTTCACTATTTTCAGTACCGATTTATTTGATGAACAATCCAACTATTTAAATATTAGGCTCGTTATTAAGATGTATGTGCACACTAATATTCTGTCTATGTAATGGAGCTTCTTTTTTTTAAAATTATTATTCCTGAACTTTCCGCTAACGGGAGCCTATTTATTACTGAGGTTTGAATTAAAGTTGAATAGGCTACTAAATATATATAAAACTCACCAATAAACAAATAAACTTCTATTTGTCTGGGTTATGTTTTTCACCGCTGTAGCAAAATGGCTGCAAACCGCATGGCCATGCTTTGAAAACCACGGCGAGGAGTTCATACACGAAGGGTTTCTAAATATGAAGCGCCAGCTGTTTTCTTCTTACAGTACAATAAACAAGACATGTTGAATAGTGTTCCTTGCTCCCTGATGCTAATCTGCTAACTTACCCAACCGTATCTGCTGTGCTACGTGATATTTGTTGTTTTAACTTTAAAACAATGTGCGGTGTGTTTAAAAGATGTTTCTAGACCTTTAGCATCCATCCATTATCTGTACTACTTAGCCTACGCAGGGTCGCAGGGAGCCTGGACCATATCCCAGGGAACTCGGGGCACAAGGCAATTTCACAGATTATGGAAATTCACAGACTATGGACAATTTAGAGATTCCAGTCAGCCTACAACGCATGTCTTTGGACTGGAGGAGGAAACCGGAGTACCCAGAGGAAACCCCCGAAGCACGGGGAGAACATGTAAACTCAGCGCACACAGGGTGGAGGTGGGATTCGAACCCCCAGCCCCCAACACAAAAGATAGATAGTTTCAACAGAGGGTTGGGGTCGACTGGGGGAAAGGAGAAGACTTCCCACAGTTTTCATTGCGATTGCAATTCACCTTGAATACAGCAGAGGACACTTAAAACGATAAACTGTTGCATTGATGTGAAGTTCAGAAAGCTTTGATTCTCTAAAGCTCTGTTCTGTGGCTCTGTTACACATCACTCCACAGTTCATTCATTACTTTGACAAATACAGGCCCTTATCCAAGCTTTTCGTTTCACTCTGCTATATTCGTTCATATCTCAAACAGTTCAGGTCGGACTTGATCATATTCATGGTTGTGGCCTGAGACTCGCCTTTTTTTTTTTTTTTGTCTTAAATAGAACACACATTAGGCATTAATTCTAGTATTTAGTATAAACATAGCAACGATATTTTTAAACCTAGCCTCAAGGGATCATTCTTTATCTAGAACCTCTCCTTTATTCACTATTCGTTTCTGACGCTGTCCTTCCAGTCCGTGTGGTTTAGTGTTTAGTCTCTTTACCTCAGCTCTATAAGGAAATCTGTTGCTCGTGTTTGTTTTGTCTGCAATTCCACTATACCATTTTCTCCCACCTTTTTCCTGTTCACATCCCTCCCTGTCTTTTTCTCCCTCTCTCCTGCACTCTCACTCCCTGACGTGGCATTGTGGTGCGAGTCTGAGTGGGATATGAAGAGCAGTGTACTGTATATTCTGGGCACGCTCACACACACACACACACACACACACACACACACACACACACACACACACACAGATTTGGCTAACTTTTGCTCTGTCTTTCTCTTGTGTGCCGTAACTCTTTCTATTTATATCTCGTCATCTCTTTGCTGTTTTTCTCTATTTACTTGTTTGCCTCTTTCTAATTCTTGTCTTGCTCCTTTCCACTGATGCTATGAGACATCCCTCCGTCCATCCGTCCGTTTTCCATACCACTTATAGAGCGTATCCCAGGGAACTCGAAGCACGAGGCAGGGGACCCCCTGGGGTGTCAATCCGTCCCAGGGCACAATCGCACACACATTCACACACTACAGACATTTTGGAAATACCAATCAGTCTACAGCGCATGTCTGTGAATTGGAGGAGGAAACCGAAGTACCTGGAGGAAACCCGCAAAGCATGCGGAGAACTCCGTTCACGCAAGTCAGGGGCGGGATTCGAACTCCAAAACCTCCGGCTACGACACGAGTGTGTAAAAAAACAAAAATAAAAATGTGTTAAGCGCCATCAAAATAGCACGTCATTTGCTTTTAAATAAGTGGAGCACTATAAAATATCTTTGATAAACTATATATATATATATATATATATATATATATATATATATATATATATATATATATATATATATATATATATATGCTCTCTTTCAAAGGTAAAACGCTGGCTTATTAGCAAACTAGCTTCCTGGCTCCCCAGGAGCGCCTGGTGAACAGGACTATCTCAGCGGAAACTTAGGACTGTTCGTCCATATTTACAACCAGCGAGATCTCATAGCCAGTGACTTAATCATTTATCCCATCTAGATTTCTCAGTATCTATGAGTAATTATGAGTAATCTGTAACTACAGTGCAACTAATAGGAAACATGTGTGGTTATGATAGTAAGGAGGGTCCTGGGAGTTAGAAATGATGTCTGTACCCAGTAGCAATCAGATATATTTAAATATACCATAGAAAAACTGATTCATAATTTTGCCATGCATGGGTTCTCTCTAATTCCCTCATTTCAGGCCACTGTTGACATTTTTTCGGCTTATTTCTAGCCCTTTTACTTCAAAGGCGACGTTTACAAATGGCTCCTTTAACGCGCCGTCTGTGAAGATCAAACGTCAAAGTTGCTATACTAGTCGGATGTTTCAAATGTTATCAGTTGCAGTGCAGCATCTTCATCATTATCTTCATCATCATCATCAATATCCCCATGCATCTGATCACAAATCATACACTTCCCTACGTTATTAGCCTCGATCTGCCTGCTCTGGAGCAGGTGGTTCAGCAGGTGGTTTGTCTGACTAGCTGTCCTAATGAGAACCTTCCGGAAGCGCGTGGGATATTTCACGCTTGCCGGAGCTGCTAATGGGCTCGATGTGGCAGCAGGAGTGTTTCTTCTCCAACCCGCGAGTCCAGAGCTGCAGCACAGAACTGACCAGTAACTATCGATCCCCGCACAAACATCAATGGTCTCTTGCGTTACAGACTGCAGAGAACGGGACCTGTGCGCAGGTCTGCTTACAGATTCTACGCTCCACTTACTAAATAAAATCCATAGAACAATACACTCATTGTCTAATCAGAATCAGTACGACCGTAAAATGAGAATGAAAGTCAAACAAATGAACAGTCTACGTAAAGACTGAAATATTTGCTGCTTTTTTGCAGTCTGTGTATAACATACAGTGTGTGAAGTATATACAGGACATACAGATAAAACAGTGTTGTAAATACAATATGTGCATACATTACACTATATATATATAGATACTATAGCATAATGAAGTCTAAGAGAAGGTTAAGGCAGTGTTTTTTTTCCCGTCTGTCTCTGGATTTACTTTTTAAACCTCTTGGTTGTTGTGTGTGAGGATATGAAGTCTGCTAAGCAATAGAAAACACACTGACACACTGTCGGTTACCTTCCACCGAGTGCTAGCATACACACTATCACGTTCCACATTCCAGTCTCAAGATGTTCATCTGAACCCAGTTAGCTAAATTTTTAGCTAGCTAAGCTAAATGCCCCCCTTTTTGTCTTAGTATTCAATTAGCTAGCACATTCCCATGCTACACTGACTTTAATTTGCTAGCATAGCAATAAACTCAACAAGGCTACAAGAAATATTAGCATAAAATCACTGATAGTAATGAAGCCCATTCGCTTCACTTTATCCCTAATACCAGTTCATGGCGTACAACAACAGCAAAAAAGTTTGTGACGTCCTGACTCCTCCTACTTAAGCCATAAAACGTGTACATGTACTATGGAGAGCAAGATAAGTTTTTATCAGACTATTTCTCTCACTCTAAAATATATACAGTGGTGTGAAAAAGTGTTTGCCCCCTTCCTCATTTCCTGTTCCTTTGCATGTTTGTCACACTTAAGTGTTTCGGAACATCAAACCAATTTAAACAATAGTCAAGGACAACACAAGTAAACACAAAATGCAATTTGTAAATGAAGGTGTTTATTATTAAAGGTGAAAAAAAATCCAAACCATCATGGCCCTGTGTGAAAAAGTGATTGCCCCCCTTGTTAAAACATACTATAACTGTGGTTGTCCACACCTGAGTTCAATTTCTCTAGCCACACCCAGGCCTGATTATTGCCACACCTGTTCACAATCAAGGCATCACTTAAATAGGAGCTGCTTGACACAGTAAGGTCCACCAGAAGATCCTTAAAAGCTACACATCATGCCGAGACCCAAAGAAATTCAGGAACAATTGAGAAAGAAAGTAATTGAGATCTATCAGTCTGGAAAGGGTCATAAAGCCATTTCCAAAGCTTTGGGAATCCAGCGTGATCCACAGTGAGAGCCATTATCCACAAATGGCGAAGACATGGAACAGTGGTGAACCTTCCCAGGAGTGGCCGGCCGCCCAAAATTACCCCAAGAACGCAGCGACGACTCATCCAAGAGGTCACAAAAAGACCCACAACAACGTCCAAAGAACTGCAGGCCTCACTTGCCTCAGTTAAGGTCAGCGTTCAAGCCTCCACCATCAGGAAAAGACTGGGCAAAAATGGCCTGCATGGCAGAGTTCCAAGGAGAAAACCACTGCTGAGCAAAAAGAACATCAAAGCTCGTCTCAATTTCTCGCCAACACATCTTGATGATCCCCAAGACTTTTGGGACAACATTCTGTGGACCGATGAGACAAAAGTGGAACTCTTTGGAAGGTGTGTGTCCAAGTATATCTGGCGTAGAAGGAACACTGCATTTCATAAAAAGAACATTATACCAACAATAAAATATGGTGGTGGTAGTGTGATGGTCTGGGGCTGTTTTGCTGCTTCAGGACCTGGAAGACTTGCCGTGATAAAAGGAACTATGAATTCTGCTGTCTACCAAGAGATCCTGAAGGAGAATGTCCGACCATCTGTTCGTACTCAAGCTGAAACGAACTTGGGTTCCGCAGCAGGACAATGATCCTAAACACACCAGCAAGTCCACCACCGAATGGCTGAAGAAAAAACAAAATGAAGACTTTGGAGTGGCCTAGCCAAAGTCCTGACCTGAATCCTATTGAGATGTTGTGGTATGACCTTAAAAAGGCCGTTAATGCTCGAAAACCCTCTAATGTAACTGAATTAGGACAATTCTGCAAAGATGAGTGGGCCAAAATTCCTCCAGGACGCTGTAAAGCCTCATTGCACGTTATCGCAAACGCTTGGTTGCAGTTGTTGCTGCTAAGGGTGGCCCAACCAGTTATTAGGTTTAGGGGGCAATCACTTTTTCACACAGGGCCATGATGGTTTGGATTTTTTTCACCTTTAATAATAAACACCTTCATTTACAAATTGCATTTTCTGTTTACTTGTGTTGTCCTTGACTATTGTTTAAATTGGTTTGATGTTCCGAAACACTTAAGTGTGACAAACATGCAAAGGAACAGGAAATGAGGAAGGGGGCAAACACTTTTCACACCACGTCTATATATATATATATATATATATATATATATATATATATATATATATATATATATATATATATATATATATATATATATATATGTATATATATATTTTTTCTAGTCTGCCACGTTGAATCTGCCTCATCCATTAAATCCATTCAGACAGCATGCCCTGTGTCACCCATGCCTTCTCTGGAGGTGGCTAAAGTATTCATCACAATATGAAGGCTCTCTGTACTAGTCTGCTGACCTCAAACCAGACACCCGCATAATAAAAAGACGCCATGTCTGAGTTTCCTCTCTCACTTCTCACTACAATTATAAAGAGATAAGTCTTCCTGGAAGCTGCAGGAGGTGAGAAGAGGATTTTTCAGAACGGGATCTCCAACAAACAGAGAGGCTGAGATTTTAATTGGTTGTCCTGTTGCTAATGATGATCACAACCTTCATGGGAATTTCTCAAAAATTAGTTAGCATTTGTCAAGGCCTTTCTGGTTTTATTTTTTTACCTAATGATTTCTTAACATTACTAATTAAAATAAAGAATTACTAGAATAACTGACGAAACCTCTTTTGGTTAAAAAAAATGGTACAACCATAGTCATTAATTTAGATAACATATAGAAAAGATCTTCAGGTTGTCCCTCTTGGGAAACCCCACACAGGACCCTAGAAGCTTTCCCTATCAAAGAGGGTTCTGACTAGAACCACCGGAAACAAGGAACATTTAAATATTTAATAGGGGTATAACGGTCACAAGTCAATTCAATTTACTGAATGAAGAAAAATTATGACTGAAAGAAAAATCATGAACAGTGCAAAACAATGTGCCTTCTTGTCCGCATAAAACTACAAAGCTACAACCAGCGGTTTTACCATATCTTATAACGTAAAGAAATAAATAAATGAATAAATAAATGTATAAATTCTTCCAAATACTGTACTGAATAAAAAAGTATCTGACCTGGGAAAATGACCAAATGAAATAGAATGAGCTCGTAGTGGTGCCGGAGGCATGATTTTAACAAGAATTAGAGCTCCAAAGACAGCTAAAATGTCCACTTCCATGGCCTCTTTCTCAGGCACTGCAGATGGCAGCAGTGCGCAGGATGATATCATGTGAAATCAAGTGAAGAGCTTTTTTTGTTAAAACTGTTATAATGAGGTTGTGGAACCATATAACTCATGTGTGTCCATCGTTGTATTCTGGGGCTATTGGTCACTTCACAAGTGCAAATGATTCCTGGTAATACCGCTCTCCAAGAACAAATGCAATCACGTGACCGGAGTGCTCTCTATATATTTCAACTCGATGGGTTGTGCAGACTGGGACCTCCGGTGTTCAAACGGTGCAATTGTTTTCGATGCATAATTAATACGATGCTGATTTCCATGATCCACCTTGTCACATTTTAGCATCACAACGCATTGTTACACCTCTACGACCTAAGGAACTCTTACAAGACGGCATAACTTGTTTCCCCCTAAGAGTATAATGGATAGTGATATACTTTCAGAAAAAAGGTTTCTTAAGGGTTCTTTGACTTCCCTTCCTGATGTGGTTCTACAAAACGGGGTTGGGGAATAACTAATTTAAGACCATGAAAGCTGCTTCTTTCATTTGCTCTTCTGGGGAAACCCTCTGTAGTAGAGTCCTACACAGAACCCTTAAAGGTTAAAGAGATGAAAAATATGAACAATGTCTAATGCCAGATGCAACCTGTTCCTTCCTAAGAGAGTAGTTTGTGATGTTAATAAAAGCTATCTATGGTTATTAAGTTAATAATAATAATGGTAATAATAATAATAATAATAATAATAATAATAATAATAATAATAATAATAATAGGTGGCTCAGAGGGACAGAACTGGTTTTGCTTTAAACATTAAAGTATGTAGCTGAATCCAGTCCTTAAAGTAAATGGAGGCAGCTTTAAAATATACATGAGAGACTGAAGGAAATGGCTTCTGCCTCGCTTCACCCACTCTGTGTCATCCTTAACCTAAAAGCAGTGCACTTCTCAGTATTAAAAGGAGGCACATGTATAGAATGAGCTGAGCATCATTTATCTTCAGGGAAAGTGCGATGCTTCGCTGGTGTGAAACGATTCTCATGTCCACTACATTATATATATATATGCTGTATGTATATACAAACACTGTATGTATATTTAGTTTTAGTGGTTAACACATTAGCCTCGAACCCCAGGTTTGCGGATGTACAGTGTGCGCATGTTCTCCCAGTGCTTCAGGGGTTTCCTCCGGTTCTCCAGTTTCCTCCCCCAGTCCAAAGACATGCGTTGTAGGCTGACTGGCAGTTCCAAATTGTCCGCAGTGTGTGAATGTGTGCCTGTGCCCTGCAATGTGTTGGCACCCTGTCCAGGGAGTCTTGTGCCCCGAGTCCCCTGGGATACGTTCCAGGCTCCCCTGTCTTGGATAAGCGGTACAGAAAGTGGATGGATGGAACTTTAAGAGAGGGGACAAAAGAAAGGCTGGTGAGAGAATAGCTATGATGGTTTCCTGCTGCATGAACACAACTAACAAGAACGCACATTAAATGTAACACATTTATATAGGAAATATCGACAGCATGATGCGTTTACTAATAAATAAAAGAACTGATGATTCACTGTGTGCAAACACCGTGGTATAAGAGGACATCTTTTAACAGTTGGCCACATTACATCAGCCCATTGTCCTGCACCAGCACACCTCGTTTTTAGTTCTTACTGAATACCATGGAGAATACAAAAATGGACCTAGGTGTAATATAGTCTTAGTTCTAATCATGTTGGTCACTGCAAACCATTTGCCCCTGTAGAGCAATGTGTGTTCATTTCCTGATCGCTAAACACCTAAACAAGTGTGTTAAGTGTGTGAGACAGTTTACACAGATTCCCCTTTCAGCCACACAGACTGAATGAAGGAGACCATCTTTCCTCCCCCCTGCATACCTCACATTCTCTCAGGCAGATAATGACACATGCATACACACACACACACACACACACACACACACACACAAAGCTGGAGCTAGTGTCTATTGTCCACTGGCTCAGTATGTTTGCATGCGAAAGGTCCACACCCACACCGGCAGGCAGTCCCATTCACCTCACTGAGCATGCTTTACAGATGTGGCAGATTCAAACAGATTGATATGTAAATGAAGCTTGTAAATGGCCACACTGTTCACTTTCTCAAGTTTTTTTTCCCCCATTTTTTTCGGTCAGGCACTCATCATAATACCGGAAACAATGCAAGACGAAGTCCGACGACACATAACGCGGGCTGTGGAACGGGATAGGTCTGATGCGTGCAATATTATGCAGGTAAAGAGTTTCAGTAAACCCCAAGAACTATACAAAACATAAAGCATCTGAAATCGTATTATTACTTGCTTTTAACCTCATACAGTACACTCTCTGCATATTATTCATCTATTCATCTCAAAGTGGATTATTCAGCAAGGACTATGAATTATTCAGCAACTGCAGTCAAACTAATAGAAAAAAGAAAAGGTATGCGGTTTTGAGAGCGAGGATGTCTTGACATGCCGAGCGGTCTTGGGAGTTTACAAAACGAGATCAAAATGACCTATTATACATATTCGCCAAATAGTATTGGCGAAAGGTGTTAAATATGATTTTAAGGTGTTAAGACGTGGTCACAGTCCCTGCGTCTCTTATTACACCCAGACATGTACACTCACATTCACACTCTCGCTCTGTTTCTCTCTCTCGCTCTCACACACTTCTAATAAAAGCGAGCTAATAATCAGGACAAAAACATTTCAAACTAAACATAACAGTTCCTATAGATGCTGTAACCAAATTTTGTAAAAATAAATAAATAAATAATAAAAAAAAAAAACACAGCTGCAAATAAATGAGTGACCAGACCACTAGGTGAAATAACAGAAATCATGATAATTGGTCATCTTTATAAAACCAGCCATGACTCAGATTGGAGGTCAGCTGCCTTTACTACATCAGAATCAGCGCAAGAAGCTTCTTTATTACTACAACAGCGCCCTCTACTGAGTCGCATGTGGCATGACCTGCTCAAACTCAGTTTTCAAGACATCACATGGGCAGCTGTAGAGAAACCCCTGCTGGTCTAGCTTGTAAGAAAATGAGGGGTGTTATGTCACTGGTATTTGCACTGACTTCCAGTTTCTTACAGCGCCAAACCAACTGTTTTATATTTAACCGTTTCTATAAATAACTACTGAGAACACCAGCCGCCACCAGCCACCAGTCTCTCAATTGCTCTCTCTCTCTCTCTCTCTCTCTTTCCTTATCTCATTCCCTTTGGCCTGTCTCTATCTCTCTGAGCTCACAGTCACACGTGCTAATCGTCTGGATTAAAGGACATACCGTTGTCCCCTGTGCTATCGAAGCTCGAGTATGTCCCAATCCTGGACTGTTTCAAGACACCATGTTCCACCAGTGATGAATGGCATATGACAAAGTATCAGCTTAACTGTAATATGAGCTGGCAACACACACAGAGATACACAAACAGCTCCAGAGAGGTGTATGAGAAGACATCACCATCTGTATCTCTGCTACTAGGTCTGCATGTGTGTGTGTGTGTGTGTGGTGTGCGTGTTAAATTCTCTCTCTAACTGCTACCAAATGGATGTAACCACCAACTTTACACCTTACACCAACTGCAAGGCCGTCTTTGCGACTAAATACCTTATCAGGATTTCCAGAGCCTATCTGAAGAAAACATCTGCTTCCTGAAAAGTTTGTAACTGAAACTCTCTATGGCTTCCAGCACTGACCACCTTCCAATAAACCCCTACAGCAGGTAGCATTAGCTATTTAGCTAAGCTGCTGGCAATCATAATAAAGCAAAGAAGTCACAGATGTTTGTTGCGCAAATGTATCAAGGGATACATTTGAGTTTCTTCCAAATAAATAACAGCTGACAGCTTACAACAGCTGACTTCCAAAAGAGGTGGAATTAAAAGGCCCCATGCTCTGGTTCTGTTGGCTGTCAAACTAAAACTAATTTTAGGTCTGCACACCCCTACTATTGCACAATAAGACAAAGCCCTGGACTCACGTTCATGGAGTTGGTCCTTCCCAGGTTCCTGTTGTGGTTCTCCTGCTGCTCCCTGAACTGCAATCCAGCCAGGTGCCTCTCGAGCGCTGCCCAGTCCATGGTGGGAAGCTGACTCTCCTCCTCCACCACAGTGTCCTCTCTGTAACCCCCGAGGCGATAACACCCCTCCAAGCCCATACCTCCAACTCCCAGTCCCCCTCCACCACCACCTCCGCCTGTACCAGGCGTCTTGGGAATGGCCTTGGCCTGGGGTTTCCTGGGCAGGATCAGGTTGCCATTCTGCTTGAATTCCTCAGACGCAGTGGCTGGTGAACTCTTGACTTCTTGGAGCTCCTCGGCCAGGCTGCGGCCGTTTACTGCCTTCCGCAAGGTTCTGTCTTGGCCATTCTGGTTGTCAGCATCGTATTCGTTTTCCCAGTCCTCGATGACACGCTTCTTGTACTGCTGGAATTCCTCGTCCTCCTCATCGTAGTCATCCAGGGCGGCCAGCTCCAGGCTCGGCGAGGACTTGCATTCCGAACATGGGGTCACCTTGTTGGAGTTCGAGTTGGACTCGGAGCCCGAGCGGCTTGAAGCGTCGCTCGCCAAGTCCATACCGTCCTCCCGGTAGTCCTGAGAAAGACACAAGAAGTAAACAGGAGTTAGTTTTAAGAGTTTATCTTCCATATTACATGCCGCATTTTTTTCCAAAACATGAAAGACAGGATTTACATCAAATCACTCACATGGTATTTGTTAACAGTGTACCGATCCCACTTTTAAAAAAACAACAAAAAATTTTGGTACCATATATAATCATTCTGATTTGATCTCAATCTAGAATATCAGATGAGTTGTCCTTTCGTCTGCTCCCATTTCCACAGCGGATCATTGGTGCGCATATTTGATTTGCCACAGGTTTTAGATTTGCCACCCTTCCTGACGCAACCCTCGCATTTTATCCGGGCTTGGGACCGGCACCGAGTGCAACCCCCACTGGCTGGGTTGGTTTCCTACCCGGGAACTGAACCATGGTGGTGAGACCGTAGGATCCTTAGCCGCTAGACCACCAGGGAACTAGCATTTCGGGTGAATATTGGCCGGAATACAAATACTCATCTCTAGTTGTTGGTGTTAACTAGCTAACTAAGAGTTTTAGCTAACCAAGCTAACGAGTCGCAGCAAGGTGTGGCAAGGCAATGGATTCTAAAGGATGAACCAAATATATTTGTTTCAAAATAGGTCAGATTCATTTGATTAACTCAATAAAACCATTTTATTGCAAGTATTTGATGTCCACGCTGGATATATTTACATTACAGGTTGCATACTGAATAATGCACACAAAATCCAGTCACATAACAGATAAGAAATGTAAAAATCAGGGTAAAAACAAAAGCGATATTTTGGAAGACAGGAGGAAACCCAGTAGAGAAGAGGGGGATTTTAGGAAGTGTGCACGCATGTGGAGTAGTGACCTCAGTGCTGCAGTTCAAACACAATGAGAAGCTTCCTGCCACAGAGGGCCTTCCTTCCTGTATGTGCTATTCGTTCTGTTTTGTGTATGCGTTCATGTCTCCATGGACAGATAGACCGTGTGCGTCTGCACAACTCTTAATAAATAACTCCTAATTGATGACACACTGACTCTGGCATCCTCTTCTATTGAGTACGCCAAATATCATTCATTCTGCTTGCTCAATTAGACTTCAATTAAACCAATTACGGCTGGAAATTCAGGAAATCTTCCCAGTCAGTTAGTTTTAAGCCCTCCATACAGATATATGAGCAAATAGGATTACTCTCTGGAATTATCATAAGTTTGACGTTTGACCCAAGCCAAATGCTTATGTGGCTCATTTATAATCTGCCATTACTGGGCGTTTTTGTAAAGACATCCTTTTCACCAGTGCCAGTTTATTTTCAGAGTTGAAAATTGCAGTGTGCAGGCATGTAATTGCATGTTTAAGTACAACCAAGTGTGAAAATAGATACAGTACTATACAAAGAACCTATTAGTTTCAATACAGCCACTAAAACCAGAGTTTTATAAATATATATATATATTTTTAGAGACAACAGTAGGATAACCACTGAACATTCTTCCCTCAGAGTTTCTCACATATGTAGTGTTTAGTTCGTTTGAATCGAACCCTGGTGCGTTTTCGCGCTCTGTGTGATTCTTTTGGGCAGGTGAGAACACAGCAGTCACACTTGGGAGGAGATCGAAACGACCTGACTGAGAACGGTGGTCTGGTTCCACATGAACTTTAGCACGGTTCCATTACAGTGAGAAAGCGAAATCGACCTTGAATCAACCTGACTGCAGGAAGTGAACCAACCACGGTGTGTAATTTGGGTTGCAGGTAGTATTTTTTGGAGAGACGAACCGTTAAACTGACCAGAAAACAAAAACAAAACAAACAAACAAGCAACCCCCAAAAAAAAAAAACATGCTAAACTGCCTGACAGAAAATGAATTCTGGATGTGATTAGCAAAATCTTACAAATTTATTGATATTATTATATAGTCCTTTATTTAGCACTGTGTCCATGATTTTTGCACACTTGTTAAAGGTTTAAATGACATTTACGAGCATGATTCCAGCCCTACATCCCCTTTTTATATGCTAAAATACCAGACAAAACGAACATCTTCACAACTTCATTCTGATTTTGAGTCTACAAATGGAGTAAAAGGTGTGAAAGTTCCTCAGTTCAAACAACATACCCTCAAATACTTCTGAATGTATTAAAAACACATTCGCATGCATGTTACATGCTATCTGAACCATATCTAGGTGCAAATAAGCACAGGTTCGACACTATACATCATAATTACCGTAACAAGCTTGTCAAAACGTAGCTAGCAGCTTACATTACTGCAGTTTATACTACATTAACTGTGTAAGCCGTCATGCTGAGATACATGCAAGATTGAGCTAGAAGTCAAATTATTAACAGGTTATTATGCTCCGAGTAAACTAGCTACTGATTAAGAAAACAAAATGGCACTCCAGCCTCGGCTAACCTTGACACCGTGATGTAGATCGCTGTTCATCACACAGTGATTGATTACGTAGCTAATGAGAACGTCTGTCAAGTTTACACGTTTCGACCAAACTTGCCATGACCTCTTCGGCTTTACTGCTTTGTATTACCAACAAGTCAACGTATTCCCAAGAACTTTCCAAACATATTGACCACTGAACACTTAGAGTCGTCCATACAAATCGGACCTGGAAGTGATTGGGGACCAATTAAAAATGCACCAGGTTGTAAAGCTATAACCTTCAGATTTGCACAGTGTATCCTGTTTTAGTTCTTTATGTATTTTCTATAGTCTTTTCCCTCTCTCTCGATTAAGAACACCATCTGACCAAAGACTGCTCTGTATGCCTTGTGTCAGCAAATGTTGAATCCAGTTCAGCATCTGCAGCACCAATACAATTTTCCACTCAGGCATAAGCAAAGTCTGAAACCCACAGACTGCACACTGCTTGCATTAAAATTGTTTAATAGAAATAATTAAGAAATGGGCTTTTGTCCAGAGTTAATATTAGTCAGACTTTGGGCCAAAAGTAACCAAGCAATGCGTAGCTTAATAACTGTACAACTGGGTGTTGTTACATGTATCACATTAAATAATCCTGCCTCCACACCTGCGCTGTCGATCATCTTTGTTCGTTAGAATATTAAGCCACACCCACCGGGGCATTTTCCCAATCAGTCTAATCAGCAAATGAAGATATATTACTATATGTGTATTTTTACAATCTCATTTAAACATTGCAGAACGTTTAATCTATTAGTTAAGACTGGTACGAGTAAGCAGCTGGTAGCAAGTGTGTGTGTGTGTTTGTGCAGGCGGGATGCAGTTTGTGATGAGTTGAGAGGCGTGGGTGAGAGAAATACATATCGTGAATAGTTCATCCATATATTCGTTAAAATTGTCCATAATGAGTGATGTGTTATGCTCTGGACTCAGAGACGTTGCCGTATTTATGTCGCAGAGCTGTGTTCTGTGTTTGGGGGCGTCAACAGTTGAAAGGTCCCCACCCACTGATACATACTGTACTAGAAAACCAAAATCCCCTCTTTCATCACGAATCGAGGCGGACGTTTCAGCCCGTAGATAGGGTGTGATCCATGAGTTGACTGTGAAAAGTTTCTAGGTTGACGGAGTGTATTTGTGTAATTATTAAATTACTTTATCTTTTTGTTTCATCCTATCTTCCTAGACGAGTAATCCTAATCTGAAGGACTTGCTGAATAAACCCCTAAATTGGAGGCTTCAGAAACAGGTTCATGCTGAACATATTTGATATTTGAGAAACAGGGTACAACTACAGCTGTATGATTTTAACAGCATGATTTTAGCAATCACACTGAGTTCAAAAGAAACCACACAGTAGGCCATTATACACACAGAGTTATCTATTCAATTTAAGCACGTAGCTGAAAGGCTGATCCAATGGAATGATACGTTGTCTAGTTGTATTGTGCTTTTCATTGAACCTTAGCTGTGTTTTTGCGGTACTAAATTGTTTCAGAAATGAAAACAAATCTAAGACGCAACAAAGGCAACCTGAGTAAACACAAAATATCGTTTTCAAAAGATAATGTTATTTATTAAAGCAAAAAAAGTTACTCAATACCAACTGGGCCTGTGTGAAAATGTATTTTCCCCAATAGTTACTAATTCTAATGAGCAGGGTTAAGCTGCTGTAAAGTGACTGCGTGGGTCTATCCTGCTATAACTTGAATGGGCTAAGCTAACTTACTGTAAAGCTAAAAAGCAGGGCTGACTCACTGTAAAGTGAACGGGTGGGGCTGACCAGCCATAAAGTAAATGGGTGAGGCTAACTTGCTGTAAAGTAACAGAGTGAGGCTAACCTGCTGTAAAGTGAATGGGCGAGGCTTACCTGCCGTAAAGTAAAAGGGCGAGGCTGTCCAGCCGTAAAGTAAAAGGGCGAGGCTGACCTTCCGTAAAGTAAAAGGGCGAGGCTGACCTGCCATAAAGTAAAAGGCCGGGGCTGACCTGCCGTAAAGTGAATGGGCGGGCTGACCTGCCGTAAAGTGAATGGGTGGGGCTGACCTGCTTTAAAGTGAATGGGTGAAGCTAACCTGCTGTAAAGTGAATAGATGGGGCTAACCTGCTGTAAAGTAAAAGGGCGAGGCTAACCTGCTGTAAAGTAAAAGGGCGAGGCTAACCTGCTGTAAAGTAAAAGGGCGAGGCTAACCTGCTGTAAAGTATAAGGGCGAGGCTAACCTGCCGTAAAGTGAATGGGTGGGGCTGACCTGCTGTAAAGTAAAAGGGCGAGGCTAACCTGCTGTAAAGTAAAAGGGCGAGGCTAACCTGCTGTAAAGTATAAGGGCGAGGCTAACCTTCCGTAAAGTGAATGGGTGGGGCTGACCTGCTGTAAAGTAAAAGGGCGAGGCAACCTGCTGTAAAGTAAAAGGGCGAGGCTAACCTGCTGTAAAGTAAAAGGGCGAGGCTAACCTGCTGTAAAGTAAAAGGGCGAGGCTAACCTGGTATAAAGTAAAAGGGCAAGGCTAACCTGCTGTAAAATAAAAGGGCGAGGCTAACTTGCTGTAAAGTAAATGGAAAAGGCTAACCAGCTGTAAAATGGATGGGTGTGGCTAACCTGCTGTAAAATTCTCTGCTCAGTCAAACTCTACAACGAGCTGTCTCAAAAACCACACAGTAACAGGGAAATGCCAAACATAAACCCCAAACCTCTCAGCAGTGTCATGATCTAGCTACATTAGTAAGACACTGATCATAACTACAGTACTTATGGAAATTACATATCTTATATATACATATATATATATATATATATATATATATATATATATATACACATATACATATATATATATATATACATATATATATATATATATATATATATATATATATATATATATATATATATATATATATATATATATATATATATATATATATATATATATATATAAACATATGACCAACAACACAATGCATAGGCTTTTGGACAGCTAATTTAGATATTTTTACTACTGGGATAGTTTTTGGGCTGCGATTGCCACACACACACACGTACACACACAACTGGCAGCCATGACTCAGGTTAAATACACACTGCATTCACACCAATTCACTAATAAACACATTAGCAGGACACGCGGGCACATGCGAGCTATCACACTTCTCACATATTTCAGAAATCTATTACTCCTACGCGATTCATGCTACCTTAATGAATCACATACGCCTCCACACTGGAATTCATCTGGAAAGGGAATTTGGGAAACCCCACTAGGACGAGTTAGTTGGGACAAGTATCACTGAACAGAAGGGACATCTACGTCATCGGTTATCTACCCTGCCTTTCTAACATGTTTTCGCTGGCTGTGATTCACATCTCTAGACTCTGGTGTCATATAACGTGCCTACGAGTGTAAATCACATGTAGGGGGGATTTCCCATCATGAAGTAAAACTAATGACACCCCTAGCATGAGCAGTGAAATGTCGTTATGACTGAATAAGTCCAGCCAACACTGGGAGAAATACATCTTCTTGCTTAGTAGTTCATGCATTATGCATGTTGCAGTGTTTATATGATATATAGTCGCCTAAACATAGTAATTCATTTGGGGTACTCTGCTTAAATGTATAATACAGTGTAAGAATGAAATACATTTGAAAGAAATGATCAAATAAATAAAAATCTATATGAAATGTGTATTTGTTCATCTGTATTTACTGTAGAAGTAGCTTCAATACTGCAGCATAATAAACTAATAGTAAATATAAAATTAATTCAAATCTTTCATATGGATCATGACTCATCATGAATATACTAAGTGACTCAGGCAAAGGAGTAGAAATTACTTGGGTCAAAATGAGGTTAATTAAAGCAACCCGGCACGCGCTCTTCTATACACTGACCTAGCACTGGGTTACTGAATTAACTCCATATGATTGGCTTCCATTTTGCCCTGATTTATTAGCGCGTGCGACAGTGCATTGCGTTTAGCATGTCCGTGCATTGCACCCCCTCATTAAATCCACCCCATACTCGCATGCATCGAGAAAGGATCGAGGTCCAGAAAGCTGGAGAGAATTTACAAGAAACAAACCAACGCGGGATTCCTCGTGAAACGCGCGCTCGCGCTGCCTCTTAAACGGGCAACGGCGGCTCGTGCGCGTGAGCTGGTGAGATAAGAACACAACACCGGCTCTCGCGCGGTGCCTGAAGGCTTTGTGCAGTATTAATCACCATGTGCAATGTTATCGTGCACACCAAGTTTCTTCATTTCGTATGGCAAGTGTGTGGTTTATATATGCGTCTTATTTAAAGCCGCTTACAGAAAGAAAGAAAGAAAGAAAGAAAGGAAAAAAGAATGTATGTATATATATATATATATATATATATATATATATATATATATATATATATATATATATATATATATATATATATAAATTTGGGCGGGGATCCGGTGGGACCCACTCTGTATCTCTCTCCCTCTCACACACACGTCAGATCCGGCAAACCTCGCTCACTGACGAACAGCTGATCGAGACTAACCCTAACGTTAGATGCAAAATGCACTCGAATAACTATTAGAGAACACGCACGTACGCGCGCGCCCACACGCAGGCACGCGCAGCTAATGTCATCACCGATTGTATGCATGCAATGTGCGTTACTATAGAAATGCACTGATTAATACGTTGCTGAAATTAGGACGCGATCGGCAACGAATCGAGGACACACACACACACACACACACACACACACCCAAATGATGTCATGTTCCATAAAAAGTACTGCGAGAAACCAGAGAGCCCGATGACAGCGACGAAAACTTCCACACACACACACACACGAAAATAAAAGCCTGCTACTAAACACTGTGAGTGAGTGTGAGTGGCATGGCTCGGGGTTATAATGTAGGATATTTCGGGCAGTAGGAGGGTATGCGGTTGGAGAGTGCGCGTAAAGCACCCTTCCACGCCTGTTTTTAGAAGACACGAGCTCGGCTGTTGAACCTCTAACCGACTCGCTGTCATGTCTTCCTCCCAAACAGCCGAAAGTCACACTAATCCAGTGTTCGTCCACACACACACACACACACACACACACACACACACACAGAGCTCGCATGAAGCTGTGTTACTTACTGTCATCTTCACCGCCTCGCTTTCCCCTCAAGACATTGTCTGTGAGCCCGGCGCCGTGGGTGTTGCTCAGATACTGCTCAAAGTTCAGAGACGACAGGAGAAGGACAAGGACGCTCCGGAGGAGGAGAAGGAGGAGAAGGAGATTCTTAGACTGTTAGCCCGCGATAGGAGAAGAAGAGGCCGGCACGAAGCGGTGAGTGTGTGCGGTGTAATTCATCGCTCGGTTAGGTGGGAGCAAGAGAGGAGAGGAGAGGCAAAAAATAGCCGAGATGGAAACGCTCCAGCTTTCAATGAGCCACGGCTCTCTCTCTCTCTCTCTCTCTCTCTCTCTCTCTCTCTCTCTCTCTCTCCTCTTCCTCCTCCTCTCTCTCCCTCTCTCTCTCTCTCTCTCCCTCCTCTTCCTCCTCCTCCTCCTCTCTCCCTCCCTCCTCCTCTCTCTCTTCCCCCCTCTCTCTCTTCCCCCCCTCTTTTCCTCTCTCTCTCTCTCTCTCTCTCTCTCTCTCTCTCTCTCTCTCTCTCTCTCTCTCTCTCTCTCTAGTGGCTGATCCACCTAATTATGCGTTCATGTAAAACGGAATATCTGCAAATCTGTGTTCAGTGGTGCAAAATGACACTCTATTTCCTCCATAGTTACTCAGTAAAATAACATCCATCCATTTTCTATACTGCTTATCCTACACAGGGTCACAGGGAGCCTGGAGCCTTCCCCAGAGGACTCGGGGCACAAGGCGGGGAACATCCAGGACAGGGTGCGGACCCATCGCAGGGTGCAATAGCACGCCCTCTCACACACTACAGACAATTTAGAGATGCCAGTCAGCTTAGAACGCATGTCTTTGGACTTGGGGAGGAAACTGGAGTACCCTTCAGGTGGTATAGGTTTTCCGGACGTACTCTATGTCCATATAATAATGTTTCCATAGGACGTCTGTAGGTGAACACTGTATAAATCACAGCGATTTATGCAGGAGTGTCTTCATAATGAACACATGATAGTCACACAAAAAATTCCATGCACAACCTTATATGACCTTCATTTTAAGAGCTTAGTGGAGGGCTTGTGGCCACACCAATTTGCACTCGATTACTAGAAGGCTAGATCACATGACCATAACATACTGCATATGTAGACTGTTTTAGGAAGTCAAATACCTCCAGAAGTGTTGTGTACTGTTCTGCATTTTAAACTTAGTCAATACTTGATTTTGTTTTGGTTTCGGTGGGAGATGATCGACACTTACTGGAGTGCCGTTATACTGAAGAGAAAAAAAACCAACTAAAAACCTCATTTCACACAGGATATAATAGAATCTTTACATGACTGATTTGGACAGAACTAATCATTTGGCCTTAAGACAAACACATGTAAGACACACACAGATGTAATGGCTATTTTATGACACAATTATGCAAACACCACAATATGACAAATAAACCCTGTTTGAACAACACCCCAGGGTTTGTCACTAGGGTGGTATCCTCCAGGATCTGCCTCTGCCATCTGCCTAAATTTAGCATAGGAAAGTAAATGAAAATGTAACCCTTTTTGGCAGGTCCAGACTTACATTCTTCTCTCTCATAACTTCATGCCTTCCGGTTAGTTTCAACATAGTTACTGAATAACGTGCTTTAAGATGAATGAGCAAACAATAAGCTAAGGCGAGGCACTGCAGGTGAACAGGGTACTTTGGATGATGTTTCTTAAGATACAAAGAAAGACATTTGCCTAACAGTTTGTTGGTGAATCTTTATATAAAAATCAAAAGATTTATTCTTTTTTTTTTTTTTTACTGTAATTTTAGTAGAACCTTTTGAGAACATCTTCTGTAAGATCCTGACTATCCTAATGAAACATTTCCTGAACACTGGTCATCTAAAAAACAAATCTTTGGTTAGAAAATACAACCGTGACAATTTTGATCTGACATTGTGTTTTTATTATTTATTGCAGGAAACTTGATTTTCAGGGATATATAACATGATTGTGCCAAGTGGGTGGAGCTTAAACGGTCTGCATGGTAAATGGTCTGCACTTATTTAGCGCTTTTATCCAAAGCACTTTACACTGTGTCTCATTCACACACACACACACACACACACACACACACACACACACACACACCAATGGTAGCAGAGCTGGCATGCCAGGCACTAACTTGCCATCGGGAGCAACTTGGGGTTCAGTGTCTTGCACAAGGACACTTC
The DNA here is from genome assembly GCA_012411365.1 of Ameiurus melas. Lineage (NCBI taxonomy): Eukaryota > Metazoa > Chordata > Actinopteri > Siluriformes > Ictaluridae > Ameiurus > Ameiurus melas. Next base: position 18,922,330 of record CM022770.1, on the reverse strand, counting down.
GGTATGTGGAGTCACATGGGCCGGGAATCGAACCGCCAACCCTACGATTAGTGGACAACCCGCTCTACCACCTGACCCACTCCATGACATCCCATAGATAAAAGCCTTCTTCAAAGTTAATATGGTAGTCATTAGTGGACAAAAACAGTGAAATAAGCATATTACTGTCTAGGTTTTACATCTTCAGAAGACATGTTATAAATGAAAACAAATGATCATCACAATTGTCATTTCTACTCATAGAGCTTTGCCTTCTGGGGTAAAAGTACACAAGTGGACATCAGTGGTTCTCAAAACACCTGATCCAACTGATCAGTTAGTCATGAAGCTTTTCACAGGCCGGATCAGATGTGTTAGGAACGGGGAAAACCGCAGGGCAAGAGCTTTCCCGTTGAGAGACATTGCCTTGAATAGGTTTATATAGTACATTCTATTCACTTTCCCTTCTGCAATATATACAAAAAAATGAAGACAGACCATTCTTCTGTCCTGGGGTACCACCCCAGTGACACTCTCTCAGTCAGAGCTCTCCCTCGCTCCCCTCCTCCTTTCCCTAGCAGATTTTCTCCCTCTCAGTTCAGTTCAGTTCACTAGATTTAATTCGATTCATTTAGATATACTGACATGACTATATCAAGCGCAATATTACCCGAGCACAGAAGAGTAAGGGTTTAAAGTCCATTTGTAGCTGAACCTGCTATCTAAAGTAATTTTAGTGGCCTTCTGTGCTGCAAAGGGATAGATGTCAGGAAAAATCCTCAGCACTCTGCACTCACTGACCTCGTGGGTGGTGAGCAGCGCAAAAACACTAAAAGGTAGAGAGGGAGGAATGGTGTTTTTTTTAAAAGGGCTTGAGTGTTCAGAGTTTCCTAGCAATGCCACATCATGACACATCTCATCTCTCAATGTTCACTAGGGTGCCTTATACAGATCACATCTTTAGGAGTGGTATTGCCGTGCCGGTACTATAATCAGTGTTATATCCTATTATTATTCTACAGTATGCACTACCATAAGACTGTCGTTTTTTTATTTACACATTTCATCAATATGCCACCATGTTCAGCAGCACCGGATCTACAGCATGCACTCCCAGCAAGAACAGCTCTTTCAGACAAGCACTCTACTGGTACCATTTCAATCATTTAGAGCAAATATGAATACTTAAATGCACTTACTTTACTGCAGTTATGTTCACACTGGTGAGCAGGGGAGCAGGAATCTCCACTCTAGAGCACTGGTGTACATCAATAATCAATAATCCAGATGTAGCCTACTAAAGAATCTTTTTGTGGTGTTGTTAAAGCCACAGGTAAATAAACCAACAACAAGGGGTTACACTATTATAATTAGTGCATGCCAAATCACTCCAAAGCACCTCTATGGAGACGGCTTTTGAGGGAAAGAGAGGTGGAAAGAAGAGTAAAACAGAGGCCAGGAGCTTCAGTAAGCCAGGGATTTTGAAAGCTTTAGTACCAAGATGCTGCATTGTGTTTTTGGGTGCGTAAAATCCACCCCAAAAAATTGTGAAAATGGTGTGTTTTCAAACCGAAGAATAAAGACTATGAAGTCTGAGACAAGGTATTCCCTCTGCACCTCTTCAAATATAGGTTACTGTACATCAAAAGCAATGCCGCCTGGCCTGTTTGGAACGTTGCATTTATATCTCTCTAATTTAAGTGATAGAAACGAAAACAGCGAGTCAAGTAGAGGGTCAGTAAACAGAGTTTAGGCAAAGAAAAAGGATTATATTATTTCAAAAAAAAAAAAAAAAAACTTGCTAGAAAAGAGTACCGTAAGAGTGGTGAGGCCAGGGCTTTAAATGAATTTAATACAATCTGACTATTTATGTAGCCAGTCAGCTTTTTACCTAAAAAAAAAAAATAGAAACTGGTTTAAAAACCTAATTTAAAACGCAACTTTATAAAGCATTAGCCTTAGAAAAATAACATCAATGGTTTCTAAAGGTTCTACACTCTCAGGAAAGGGGTTCCTCAATGGTTATTTTATAAACTCTAATATGGTAACCTTCTCCTACGAGTTTTTACACAAAACATGTTCCCCCATGAGGGACACACTCAAGAACCCTCTTGGCTGGCTAGATGCAACCTTCTTTCTAAGAGTGTTGTTTGGTGCTCATACTTGAACTACTTATCACATAATAATAATAATAATAATAAAAACTTGTAAAGAAATCTCACTGAACAGATCAGGGTGAGATAAAGGTGTGGGAGGATGGTTAAGCCGAGAAAAGAAAGTGTGCTTTTGTAAGAAGACGTACAACAAGCACTATGTACTGTACTGTATATACTGTATAGCCTGTATAATACAGTATGTTATTAATTCTCTCTCTGCACACTCTGTGGTTCCCTTTGTTCATGTTATGTGCTTTTGTTTACATTGCCATGTGTCTTTGTTTCTGTTTTGGCCTCTATCCCTGTCATGTCAGTGGTTTGTTGCCCTATTGTGTTCACCTGTTCTGTGTTTATCCCTTTATTAGGTTGTCTGTTTTTACCCTGTTGTGTCACAGTCTCTTTGCAAATTCCTACTGTGCATTTCTAGTGTTACTTCAAGCCTTGTTTCAGCAGTGCTTTACTTTATAGTTTCTCATTCTTGACTAAAATTATGCTAATGGATTAACGTCATTTAATGCCATCTACTAGTGATTTGACTCCGACCCCACCATGGACTTTGACAATGATTTTCAGATTGTCCTTAATAAAGCAAACACAGAGTTTACGCATTTGTGTCCTTCATTCACTAACCATAATACACGAATGGCACTTGGCAATGAACGTAGTGCAAAAAAAAAAAAAAAGTCTAATAATTATTGTCACCCAGTTGCCAGAGGATAAAAAAATCATCAAAACTATTTTAGGAGAGGGATAAACATTCGGTGTTGCTGTGAAGTCTCCGCTACTGCCATGAGTTTTGGCTATTTTAATGATGGCGAATGAATGTTAGTGACAGTGTACTAATAATGGTTTTGTCATTAGAGATTTTATTTGAAGTTCTAGTTCAATTACACTGTACACCCATTGGTAGCTTTGGCATTTCTATGAAGAAAAGTGTCATCACGTTAAATCTGAGATGGTATACCCCATCTCTGATGTGTATAAACACGGCAAAAATAGGCGAAGAAGCTCATTGAAGTAAATTTGCTCAGGGAGGTAAGGCTCCCGTGGGACTGGCCTTTCTGGGGCGAGATCTCGTTTAAGAAAACACATTGCCATCAGACAATTAACTTGTCAACAGGAGGCTAATAAATGCCAACTATTCACTATTGCACATACAGTATGCACAGACTACTGAGAAGCCCTTAGATGGAATTGTGGTCATGAAATGACACTCATTTAGTCCAGTACTGTTTTTTACTAGCAATAACAGTCCTCATCACTGGATGTAAACTCAATTTAAACATACGCAGTCAAATGTCTGAAATATTGTGTTTTTTTGTGGCCAAGTACATTTCTGTAAAGGAAATTATATTACATTTTAAAAATGTTCATCCTTTTAAATGGAAATACTTTCTCTCAAATGTATTGAGTTATTACTCAGCTGGCAAAAAAATAAAAAATAAGTAAAAATCTAGTGATTTAAAAAAAAACCTGCCCAATTGTTACACAAGAGGTCAAGGGGTGCTGATACATCTACTGCATCAAAAATGAAAAAGAAAAAGAGAAATGACTGCGGCTGTCAGACATCTAGAAGCCAGAAGCTAAGGAAAATCCATCGCCTCACACTGGGCACTGTCAACTCCAGTCAATTTTTGAATCTTCCTTTATCTTTTTTCCCCACCACGTGAAGTGGGGTTGAGAGAAAGGAAGATGCTAAATGCCAATCATTGAGATTCACTTGTCTCAACAGAGCTCATGGGGACTGCAATCAGCGTGAATCCACCTGATCTGGCACCGCTACCAATCACAGTCCAAATGAAGCCTCTGGAAGCAGGAACAGATCGGAAAGAGAGAGATGATAAAGGAAGGGAGACATCTTTCTGAGCTTATTTTCATCACAGATATTGGGGATGGGATGAAGGAGGCAGCGAGGGAGAAGAAAAAACTGAAACAGTTTTCTTAATTGCATAAAGTTGAGAAATACCGTATTAATGAATTTGAATCATTACTCGAGTAATCCTTTACTATGTATTATATATATATATATATATATAATATATATATATGTGTGTGTGTGTGTGTGTGTGTGAGAAGGCATCATGCAAGGTGTGGATAGTATGGATTACAACTATTTGCTAGAGTGTAACTCCAGTTTGTCTCATTAAAGCCTAGAAGGCTAAGGGTGTATGGGGTGGATAAAAGTACCATACTACTGTTCTATAGATCAGTTATTTAATCTATTATATGTTATGGTTTTTCAATATGGTTTGGTAATCTGTCCATTAAATTTAGGGCTATTGTGTTCTGTCTTAAGTGTAGGTATAGTGAAATGAAGTGTAATTGTATGGTGAACTGTTGTACGTTGACCTGCTCTCTCGATTTGCCCAAGACAAATTTCTCCTAAGGGAGATAATAAAGGATAAACTAACTAAATAGTCATGCTCTATCAATCACGATGACCTGATTAGATCAAACCGAAAGCCAACAGTTATTAACAGGACTTCGGAAAATGTTAGATCAATCAGCTAGCCGATGATGATCAGAGTAAACGAGTAGAGGGGAATCACTCCAGATCTTATTTTTGCCTGTGGGAATCGAGGTCTGGCTATGGGTCACGGCCCAAAGAAAATAAATGTGTGGTTCATCCATTTGGGAGAGGGAAGGCAAAAACAGGTCCTTAATGGCTTCATGGAATTTCGGTTCCCACTAACGTCACACAGCTCAAGCATTTTAATGGTGCAGAAACTAGATACGAATCTAAATTAGTTTGGTTTTAGTTAACACATTAACTGACTAAGCAGTTGTACTATTCCAGCGTTGTACTAATCACAACACTTTGCTGCTTGTGCGAGGGGAAATTGATCTAGTGCTACTACAAATAAAGATATTACAGCTGACCCTGTTGCAACTATGTTTCTGTAATGGAGTTAGAACAGATGACTAAGTTTGAGACAGTAAGTCCGTGTCTAGACCAAGAATTCATGAATAAGACAAAAAATCCATAATAATACTAGAGCTCATATTAGAATCGTGGTGTATATCTTACAGATATACGATAGCTGTGAAACGTTTCTCAGAGATGGGAATTCTTCATTTATACCGTAGTTCTACCATCTATACTATTAGTAATATACTGTATATAATAATAATAATAATAATTAGAATAATATAATGGGGCGCACGGTGGCTTAGTGGGTAGCACGTTCGCCTCACACCTCCAGTGTCCGGTTATCGAGTCCCACAGGGGCCCTGTGTGTGCGGAGTTTGCATGTCCTCCCTGTGCTGCAGGGGTTTCCTCCGGGTACTCCGGTTTCCTCCCCCAGTCCAAAGACATGCATGGTAGGCTGATTGGCGTGTCTAAAGTGTCCATAGTGTATGAATGGGTGTGTGAGTGTGTGTGATTGTGCCCTGCGATGGACTGGCACCCAGTCCAGGATGTACCCCGCCTTGTGCTCGATGCTCCCTGGGATAGGCTCCAGGTTCCCCCGTGACCCTGAAGAAGGAGTGAGCGGTAGAAGATGGATGGATGGATAATATAATAATCAAAACATTAACACTATCCAATAGGACATGGATTATGCAGTGACCATGAAAAGTGTTAAACAATCAACACATTCTTGATGTAGCTTTGCACACACTAGGAATTTCACCCAGGAGTTCTCTAAATAGGCCGAGCACCATAGTGCTTCAGCTAAACTACTTGTACGGGGAAACAATCTAATTTTAACACGTGCATTAATTTCATTATTTACATTCGTCTTCGAAACAATGTTCAATCTAGTATATCCATGCAACTTTTCACTGTTCGTGTAATCTTTAAGTGGTTAATGGATTTCCCCAGGCTAGTTTACGAACAGGACTGAATGTTGTGTCCGGAGGTAGGAGACACATAATAAGGCAAAGATCTGTACGAGGAAAGAAGAAACTCATAAAATGAATATTAAAATGCGATCCCTTTTCCTTCTGTCTGTGCTTTTCACGGCTATAATGACAAATTCTAATACAGATGTTGATGAAAACTTTCAGTATGTACTCGTCTCAATTTATGCTAACACTTCTTTTTCCATCACTAGTACAACCTGGTCACAACATTAACACATTAACACAGAGTCCTGCAAATGATTTCTAGATTGTAGGAATGGGCAATACCACTTTTTCTGACTGAAACCAAACAATACTGAGTTAGAATCCCAATAAAATACTGATGCTTTAAAAAAAAAAAAAAAAAAACTTCATGTGTACACAACATGGGGTTTCTACTGTTTTCTGCTTGTATCTACCAGGATCTAACATCAAGATCTACATATTAGATTGCATTGTGGTGAGCTAGTCTACTATACATATATATAACATATACGTATATATAACATTGATCTTTGTGCAATGACATGAAACAGGAAGAGTGGAGAGCATATTTTGAGCCCATCATAGCTTAGCTCCTCTACTTCTTTCTGCCTTCTCTCAGTGCTTCTGAGGGAGTACACAGATTTGAGAGAATTTACAGCAGCAACAAAATTGGATCACGTCCCCCGCGTAGGAAATGCACCTGCTGTTTTTCCTGTCGTCTATAAGAAGGCTTAAACGAGCGAATGGCACACCTTGCACTTTTGATTTAGGGGAAACCAAACGGGCTCAGTTAAAAAGGGCTCGGCTCCAAGGGACCTGCTGGAGGAGGCGACGTCGAAGGCATTTCAAGTGACATCATCGCAAGGGGATGAAAAGCAGCCCTGAGAGACTCCAGACGGTGGCGGAAAAAACCCCCCCAAAAAACGTCCAAACCAATTACTTCCCAACTCTGAACTACCAGATGACTTTCACACGCTTACACACTCAATCATCCTCTTTTACACTCTACTTGCACGTCTGATGGAGAGAGAAGACAGAAACTGAGTCAGAGTGATGAGATGTAGATTGTCACTTTTCAATAAGAGACTTGCTCAGTGCACAGAAATGGAGGGATTGCTGGAGGTAAAAGCTGCATCAGATGACAGCAGTGGGGCCTGAATGATGTTCAGTGCTAGCGTTTAATAAGGTAGATGTAATGAAACTAGAGGTGGAATGGTATGAAATATTCATGGTATGACAAACGCACAACCCGATATCATGCCATCTGCTTACGACTTCACGTTTGCAAAGAGGATGACGTTAAATGGCGTATAACATTGCAACAGCAGTATGAGCATGAAATTGTTTCATTATGGAAGCTGCTAGAATTTCTTCAGGAGTTCATCAAAAACAACCCAGAAACACTGTTTTCTCAGATCGGGCTCCGACCAAACCGCTAAACCGAGCTGCGACGTACAAACCGACACAAAGGACAGAGCTGTAATGCTGCAGAAATGTGATTCTGCATATCTGGACTAACGAATCATAAACGCATAAAGCAATCAACAATACACAAAATGTTTGAAACTATTTACGTAAATAATGATCTAATCATTGATAAAATGTTCTCTTTGCTTGGGCGTTTAAAAAAAAGGTTTCTATATAAAGGCTTATTTAAATATTTTTTTTTTTTTACATTTTCATCCTGTTTCTGAACGAATGAAAGAGTTTTACGGTATGAGAACATGTTCAGCACAACATGTCCAAACCAACCAAAAGGATCAATTTCTCACCGATTCTGATTTGGTAATTTTCCGTTTCAGAGTACCTTTCTTACACTGGACTCATCACACTCCTAAACAAAATCCTTATCACTTTAGTTAGTTAGAATATTGTCACTTTTATTGCCACTTTTTTATTTTTTATTTTTTTTTACATTCAAACAATCCCATGAGGACAGAAAAGTGCAAGATAAACCACTTTTGTGAACAGTGCAGATTTATATGAGACGAGGCCAGGACAAAGTGCAATTAGAGTGCATGGGTCTGTACCCACAGTGTGCAAAAAGTTGCACTGTGCACCTCAGAACTTGCTGAGCTTGAGCCTGTTCTCCTATTCAATAACTTAAACGATGGAGGAAGAGGGGTTCAAAATGTATACTACAGTACTATATTGCTATAAGATCCCCACCAACCATACAGCTAAAGTTACAATCCAGCCCTGATCAAAGTTTTTTTCTTTTTTCTTTCTAAACAATTACACTGACAAAGAAAAAAACTGCAGCTGAATATCTGCGCTTAAATATTTCACATTAGTTCAGCCAGACAACAAACCAAAATTAATTTCAATATAATTATATTGTTTGGCATGGGACTCTCAAGGACACAGTGTGAACATAGCACAGCTGTGAAAATAGAGAGAATTAACACTGTGCTTCATCCTTTTACATATTTCCAGGTATTTTTCCCCCGCAGGTAAATGTGAATAATTACAGCCATGTCATTGCTCCGTTTTCAGTATGGCTCTGATTTAACACCACACCGTATGATGCAGCGAACAGAGGCTTCCCGTCTGACACTCTCGAAATGTTTTGACCCTCTACTGATCTTTTAACAGGATAAACACGCGCCCCTCTGCCATAAAACCGCTTCGTTGGAGTAGAAACCATTTGTACCAACGAGTAAAGGCGTAATCACCAGACCGTTTCTCCTGATAAACTGGGAATGACGTTAGCGCCACATGCGACTGATCTGGAGCCGTAATGGAGACCGATGGATCCTCTCCATGTGCTTAACCATCACCGTCTGTTCTCTATTTAGCCGTGGTTGTATTTTTGACCCACGGCATCTGTTTTGATTTTTATATCGATACAACAGTAACATTTACAGTTGAGTGCAAAAGGTTCATAAACGTGTAGCAGAGTGGAAAAACCCTGGTGAAATTTGGACTTTTCTACTACAGGAAGACTGTAACATCCTACACTTCATATTTATTTATTTATTTTGTAATTTACACTTGTGGACATCATAATACATGTTAATACATTTATTAGGTATAACCATTACCATGAAAACTATATCTACATATGTTTATAGCAGCTTACTGTATCAGACTGATGGACTTCCAGTAATCATTCCATGTTTAATCATTTAATTTATAACAAAAACTGATAACATATACGATTAGAAATCATTATATGTATACTACAAGTCGAATGTTTGGACACAGATAATTAAATCCTGTTTTAAACTGGACTAGAGAGTGAAGGAAAAGTAGCCAGCATTGTGCGTGTATATGTGGGATTTCCTTCAAGACTCTTGGAACAGCGTCCATGGTGATTATCTTTGAGAAAATGCCAAGAGTTTGCAAAGCTGCTGTCAGGGCAAATGGTGGCTATTTTGGAGAATCTAAAACAAACAATAGTTTTGGGGGTCAAACACTTTTTTGGGGGGGTCAAATCGTAATTACATTGTATATTTGATAGTTTACAGAGTAATGTGTGCACTATTACTCTAAAAAGTATACACCTGCTTAATACTGTGTAGGTCCATCAAAACAGGATCCATCAAAGGGGATCCTGTGTAGGTCCATCAAAACAGGATCCAAGGATTCCCAGCAGAACATAACACTGCCTCCGCCAGCTTCCCAAAGTGCATCCTGGTGCCATCTCTTCCCCAGGTTAGCGGCGCACACGCACCCGGCCGTCCACATGATGTAAACAAAACGTGATTCATCAGACCAGGCCACCTTCTTCCATTGCTCCATGGTCCAGTTCTGATGCTCACGTGCCCATTGTATGCATTTTCGGTGGTAGTCAGGGGTCAGCATGGGCACTCTGATCAGTCTGCGTCTACGCAGCCCGATACGCAGTAATCTGGGATGCACTGTGTGTTCTGACACTTCTCTATCAAAACCAGCATTAACTTTTCTTAGCAATTTATGCTACAGTAGCTCTTCTGTGGGATCGAACCAGACGGGCTAGCCCTCATTCCCCACACACATCAATAAGCCTTGGGCACTCATGACCCTGTCGCTGGTTCATCAGTTGTCTTTCCTTGGAGCGCTTTTGGTAGGTACTAACCATTACTCACCACAAACACCGGCACACACACATTCCCACTCCCATTTGTACTTAGGACAGTTCATTCCCTAATGCACATACCAGCATGTTTTTGGGAGCTGAGAGAAAACTAGACAGCCCAGAGGAAACCAATGTGGAGAACATGCAAAACTCCAGGCACATATTAACGTGGAGTTTTGTGACATAGCAACGGTACTCACTGTGCTAAAGATTTTGTATGAACCAAATATGAGGACAAAAGGAAGTGCCATCATCCACTCCATGTATTAAAACCAGATTTGGAGAGGAGATTATTGTCAGAGTTTCATAATAGGCAGCCCACTTGACTGCCCTCTAGCCTCAAGCCTCTCAAAACTCTCTACACCCAGACTGTCTGGTGTTACACACACACACACACACACACACACACAAATGAAACAATAAGCACATCTTCACAAGAGGGGTCTCGTTGTTCAACAAGTGCTGTCTGATTGAGACTGGCTTCAAATCAGAAATTCCACCTCTGAATAAGTAAGAGCAAAATGAATCAGGCACTTTAGAGTTTATGTACATATACTTACTCAACAAAGGAAAAACATGACTAATGTAAAATCAGTGGCACAAACAGAAAGAGTGAGTTATTGTAACATGAGTAATCTGGTGAAAGGAGTGTCTTTGAGCTTAAAGATGATAGCATTCCTAACAGATTATATACACACACACACACACACACACGCAACGTCTACAACAGGCCCACTTAATTTAATGCAAAGAAATCTAGCTGTAGAACCTGGTGTATGTGTGTGTATATGTGCGGCTGTGGTTCAGGTGGAGGAGCAGGATGTCCACTAATCGTAGGGTTGACGGTTCGATTCCCAGCCCACGTGACTCCACATACCGAAGTGTCCTCGGGCAAGACACTGAACTCCAAGTTGCTCCCGATGGCAAGTTAGCGCCTTGCATGGCAGCTCTGCTACTGTGAGTGTGTGTGTGTATGTGAGTGTGTGTGTGAATCGGTGAATGAGACACAGTGTAAAGCGCTTTGGATAAAAGCGCTATATGAGTGCAGATCCTTTACCATTACGTGTGTGTGAAGGAGGATGCAGGAAGGATACGGGCGAATTTTCCTCAGAGCTTGCTTCAGGCTCCCTTTATCTTTTTCGGCCAGCACACTTTTCATTTACTCCAAACGAGACGTTCATGACTTCAGCCTCATTCAAGTTCAAGTTCAATTCAACGGTCTGTGTAGTTGTGTGACTAAACTTTGCCGGCTTCCTGTCTGTCTCTCACCTACTGCAAAAGGTCGAACAAAACACGTAAAAGTAACCTGGCTGTGATCCTACACAGACGAGAATCATCTGCCGGTTCAACCCGCCTCCTCTGTCTGCTGATGTTCGACCACACCCCTGCTGCCACGACAGCTTATTTCAATGTTTACAGGAACCATGTGACCCAAGTTAGATACTTCTGTTATATATGCAGAACAAGCAAAGGGTTTTCTGTTTCCATATTCAATCATCCTCCAATAACATTGGAATGTATTCTATGAGAGCCCAAACTGACCGTATACACAACACTCCCAAGATCAGTTTTATATAGTAGTACTTATGATGTCTCTTTTTTTTTCCCGAGAAGAAAATCTGAATTTTGGGCTGGGTTAACTTTTTTTTTTTTTAATGCCAACTCCAATCGATACAGACAAAATCAGCCATCTAAGAGGAGATAGACATTTAAAGATCAGAATTTAGCGTTCGGGGGTACTTTTAGCTAAGGTTACCAGAGTATAGTAAAAGTGGAATAACAACCTCCGTAACAACCTTCTTGATTCTTAACATTCTTAACATGATAGAGTAATATTAATCAGAAGCTTTTTCAATGCTGGTTGCCCAGAGATGGTACAGTAACCAGGCAACCAGTTCAAACAGCAGCATCATGCCAGCGATGGGTTGCCCTGGAAACAGGTGACTGAGTGTGTGTAATGGACTATGAAAGCGACACGTCCAGGTTAGTGGACGCTCTGAAAACACAGCCTCCCGATGTAGGGCATTAATGACGCAGGATACATTAAATCCTGCATGGCTGAGCAGTCCAATCAGCCTAATCTTTTGGATCATTGTGATAATGTAATAGACCTGTAATAGCAGTTAAATGTGTTCTCTTCACTACTGTCTATTGAGCCCAAGAACTCTACATTTCATCGGGTATGAAAAGCTAAAAGAGTTTTGTTTGCTCCATAGTGGTGCCATGTTTTTGGGGATTGAATTTTGATGACACCACAGCTTTTTGTGGTTAGGATTCTGAGAATGTAAATGTCCTGGGAGAAAAGGAAATAAAAAACAATTCAATCTAATTAAAAGAACAAAACATCAAGTGCCATGTTTGTGCAATGCCACATCTAGGCTCTGATTGCTATTTTGGAATGGAATGCATCTGTTGTTGTTCACTTTGATTTTCATTTTGCTCTATTACACTCATTGCAGATCGCCTGACTTTTTCACTTTTTTTAAATAAAGGTTTGGATTTGTTCACAGTGTTTGGTGCTTTGTGTTTAAAAAAAAAAAAAACAATCATGCACTTGCATTCAATGCATTCGATGCTCATTCCTCATTCCTGACATGTAGCTGCTGAGGTGTTTGTCGTTTGCTGTTTTATCTTTGAACTTATATGCAAAAAAAAGTCCACCACTCATGCCAATTATTTAGTATTATGTGGTAGTAAAAAAAAAAAAGGGGGGGGGAAATAATTACTAGCTACTGCTACTACCAATGGTTTGGGTATTGATCCACTTTTATTACATCAGTTATTACAAAGCAATACATTTGATCATCTTATTCAAACACATCATTCTTCGTTATGTCAAAATGCACTCGGCAGGGGTTCCCCGTGCCGGTCCTCGAGGCACTGTGTCAAATTTTCCCTACTCAAAGCACACCTGATCCAGCGCATTAACAAAATCTATCAGCACTGTTGAGTTGCTGATCTAGGATCTCTCTTTGTGTTTAAAATCCAGCCTTATCAGCAAAGACTGTGCACATCTTTGATAACACAAGAAATTTGCTCGACTCGTTTACTATCCCAATGGAATCTGATAACCCCCTATAACTGATCAGATCTTTAAAACGTACGAACGAATAAAATTTTGTGAATAAGGGGATCCTGTCAACTCTCCTGGGAATGTCAAGAGGCATGGCTCTCAATCTAGTCATGTAACGTTATGAGGTGTGGATGCAAGTGCAGTTTAGAGTTTTATTTAGAACATGTAATCCAGAGGGCAAGGCAAAAAACATAAACAAGGACAGACGAAAGTCAGGAGTTCGGCAAATGGGCAGGAAGCAGGCAAGGCAAAGCACAAAATAAGAAACTAGAAACGAGATAAAAAACCAGACACGAGAACACAAAGACTTGGTACGGTGAAACACTCAATACTTCGCGTCTGAACAAAGGCACACGAGGGTTTTAAGTAACAAACATGATCACGGGTGGAACACAAAACAGCTGTGATTATCGAGACCACGTGATCGATCGAGACATCCAGTGACATAACAGGGAGGAGACAGGACATAATCCATAACACACGTGTGGGATGTAAACAAAGTCAGTGTCACTGAACTGCGAAGTGCACGCAGCTGCGCCTCGGGCTGCAGAGTGCGCTGCGTGCTCCAGAGCTTTGCGCGAGGGGAAATCGTGACAGCTCAGCTCTGTGCAGTTTAAAATTGTGTCGAGACATCCACTTTTAATGACATCCACCTGTTCTCATCGCTTCCATTTCGGCTTTGATTTGGAGGACACGCCGTCTCTGTGACAGCCTGCGAGAGCCAGTCATAAAGAAATGGAGAATAAAAGGGGAGAATAGATCTGTGGGGGAATGAAAGAGATGACAGAAAAAGTCCACAGAGCAAGATGAATAACTTCTGCTGTTTTTGTCTGACTTTTGTCGCTCCCTGAGAATATATGATGAAAAAGAGGGTAAGATGGCATATGATGGCAGCGCTAACCATACATGTGTGAAATCAGTTTATATTTATAATAAATATAGATAGAGCGAACTTTATTACATCAGTACGAATATGAACATTCAGTACAATCCAAATCAAACTGTTTTGACTAAGTCATTTACTAATAACTAACACTAATAACATGAACACACATTCATGCTTTTTAGATAAAGTATTATTTAAAAGTAGGCTAAATCAAGTTTTAGTGGTTAAAATGATTGGCATGGGCTTGATAGCCTTCAAATTATACTGATGCGAGAAATCTGACCTTTTATGCTGCATCCTGTACAGTGATGCTCTTTGAAACCTCAGGAGGAACCTCAGACCAGACAGCCCTGCAGGGTTTTTTAAAGTATATTTTCCAGGGCACTGTGTGAACTTAGATATACCAGCTCATCAAATCAAATCATCCACCCATCAGCAAATCTGTGCTCGTAAACCAATCTACTGTATGCAAGAATAAACCATCATGCTTATAAATCCACTCCTCTATCATCAGTAAAATTCTAAATTCTCATAAATAAATACATAACTCTATCTATCCTTCCAACCCATATTCCATCCAAGTATTAATCTAATAATTCACCCATGTACCCATCTAATCATTCTTCCATTCATACATCTACTCAGTTGTACTATTCGACTTACCGTCCATCCTTCCTTGCTTCCATCCATTCATACATCCATCCATATCCTCATAACTCCAGCCATCCATCCATCCTTCCTTCCTTCCATCCATCCATATCCTCATAACTCCATCCATCCATCCATCCATCCTTCCTTACTTCCATCCATCCATCCATATCCTCATAACTCCATCCATCCATCCTTCCTACCTTCCATCCATCCTTCCTTCCATCCATCCATCCATCCATCCATCAATCTATCAATATCCTCATAATGCCATCTATAAATTCATCCTGCCATCCATCCATCCATCTATCCATATCCTCATAACTCCATCCATCCATCCTTCCAACCTTCCATCCATCCATCCATCCATCCATCCATCCATACATCCTTCCTTCCTTCCTTCCTTTCATCCATCCATATCCTCATAACTCCATCCATCCATCCTTCCTACCTTCCATCTATCCATCCATCCATCCATCCATCCATCCATCCATCCATCCATCCATCCATCCATCCTTCCTTCCTTCCATCCATCCATCCATATCCTCTTAACTCCATCTATCCATTCATCCTTGCATCCATCCATCCTTCCTTCCATCCATCCATCCATCCATCCATCCATCCATGCATCCTTACTTCCATCCATCCATATCCTCATAACTCCGTTCATCCATCCTTCCTACCATCCATCCTTCCATCCATCCATCCATCCATCCATCCATCTATCAATATCCTCATAATGCCATCTATAAATTCATTCTGCCATCCATCCATCCATCTATCCATATCCTCATAACTCCATCCATCCATCCATCCATCCATATCCTCATAACTCCATCTATCATTCATCCTTGCATCCATCTACTGTATCCTTCCATCCATCCATCCTTCCATCCATCCATCCATCCATCCTTCATTCCATCCATCCTTACTTTCATTCGTCCATCTATCCTTCCTTCCATCCATCCATTGGTTAGCTCACCATTTATCAATGTATTGGTTCATATGTCTATCAACCCATTGGTTTGTTTATAAAACCATCCATCCAACCATCCACCAATAAGTCAATAACCGTGCCCTCCATCCATATGAATCAAATCATCCATCCAACACCCCTTTGTTATATCATCTATTTATATCTATTTATCCACCAACCCAACCACCAACACAGTTATCAACAAACCCCAAAATATTTAAGGGTTTACAGATAGATGAATGGACTGATGAACGAATGAATAAATAAACATGCCTACTTAAATACATATCCATCAGTCTATACAGTAAGCAGCCCAGCGTTCATCAAGCTCATATCTATCTGTTCAGCAATTTGCCCACAATCAACAAATTAGTGTGCTCATAAACCTATCCATTCCTTTTTAAACCCACCCACCCATCCATCGAGCCACAAATCCACATATATCCATCCTTGCATGTAATCAAACATTCATCTACCTAACCACTGATTCATCCCTCGTCATTGTGACTGAATGATCGTAACGAGCATATAATCAGTCTTGTTGTATAATCAGATAGGGCACTTGTAGGATCTGTGTGGAATTGTAAGTATAAAATCACGCACACAGGGACAACAAAAATAATTACAATCATCAATAAAACACAGCTCCTTCTGCCCACTATAAATAATCAGAATCCATCACAAGAAACTGCTAATACTCGACTGCAGCTTGTAATTGTTAATAGATGAGGGTCAACGCAGGTGTAAACACATGCATACAGCCATACACTCTCTCCACACACTAGGTTATCCTCCAGTCTTATCATCATCATCTGGACCCATCCAGATATACACATACACATGCTCCAATGATCAGACTCTAAAAGTTAATGGAGCTCTCCCTCAGTTAGGTGTCCTATTATGCGGCCTGATTGTAGTTAGACTTCACCTAAGATTAGCCATGTGCTAATCAAGAGCAATTCATCTGTTAATGGGAAGACTGTATCTGTCAGTCTATAATTGGTAATTGTGAAACCTGACTAGGGCATAAAACCACTGACCTCCAAATGACCACCACACACCCACGGTTCAGACTACTGATGTCCAGTCCAGAGAGAGAGCGGGAGGGGGGGGGTCGCTTAAGTGCACCAGGCCTCATACAAATTTACTGTATATATGCTTGATAACAGAAATTCATCTACACTTGGTGTCCATATTCGTCTTTCTCTGGTATCTTGACTTTATTGTACTCTCTCTCTCTCTCTCTCTCTCTCTCTCTCTCTCTCTTTCTCTCTCTCTCATCATGTGGGAATTTCATCTGTGTAAATGTAACACAGAGCTTTATTGTGCTGTAGGATCTTTTCAAGCAGTGAATCACATGCCTAATACTGATATGGCTCTGTAACTCCTTGTACTTCCACTAACCTCAGTGAGTCCAACAGAAGGCCAGAGGGGTCAGAGGAGAGAGCAGAACTGTATTTCAACTGCCATTATCACTCATCTGTACACATGCTGTGTGCTGACACTATCAGTATTTACACCCAACACATTTTGCTCAACCTGAATGCGTTCATTCTGATTCCATATTAACCCTAAAACCAGCATTCTGTTGGAAATTTCCGTTTGTTACATTAAATTGAGATTTAGTAGGAGGGTGAGCCATACTTATTGATCAGCGCCAACGATCAATTTAGGAAATGGGATCAAAATCAATTATGACATATCTACTTATGTCTCAAGGGCTTAATTTGAACTTAACATGATGATTCCAAAATGCATAGTCACCACAGCACAGCGTTTTCAGGTAATTGGATAAAAATGCTTTCATGCAGATCATTCCAGAATTACTGGATTACTACGTGGATTATCCACATCACTGGATTGGATTGGAGTTTTTCAAGTCAGATTTTTACTTGATCATTAGACTGCATGTAAACGTAGGTAATGTGTCTGGAAAGTGAACAGTTTCCAAAGACACCAGTAGTCACGTGCGCTTTCAGAAAGAAAGAGAACGTGAGAAAGCGCAGGAGAGACAGCTGAACAGTTGTGCAGAGAGCACCGGGCATTTGCATAATGTTCATTGTGCTCATGTCCACATTATATTAGGTATGAAAAATAAAATTCATGGCTGCAGGGCCAGTGACATTATTAAACTGATCATACTCATTAACATTTTAATGACCGCAGGTTTAGTTGGATGGGTGGCACAGTGTTCTGACTGCTAAAAACCAAAATTAACAGCCTAGCAGCTTAAAATGGCTGAGTGCGCAGCACTCTCCTGTACTACCCCTGTAAAAGACATGGTTTCTTAATCTTAAAAACCAGCCATGACGAATTTACACCAGTGAACATAACTGGCAAATCCCTTTTGACTGTAAGCTCCAACTACCCACTCATTAAATGATCTCAGAGCTTTTACATAGTCAGAACTGCCACGTATGTCATTCAAACTGTAAGACTGCGCATACATTTGCAATGGCGGAGACGTCTGCCGTGACACTCACCTGCTTTGCAGACAGACTGCAAATGCAAACTGAACAATATCAATTTGAAATAGCAATCAGGGCTGTGTTGCTAGTCTATGTCATTGAAAAGTTGCTAATGTACTGGAGTGAAGGTCAGTGCTCTTGATGTGATGCAGTACAGTCATGGCTGTCTTGAGAGGGAATGCTGAAAAATACAGTTAACATAATAAATATGTTAAATAAAGCAAACAGCTAAGGACTGCAGAAGAATCGCCCCCCAACGGTCACTGGCAATGACCTTCACAAGCGTATAATATCTCCGTGCTCACAACATCAGTCAGACGCTTTAGGGAGTTTTTCCAATGACTCCCACTGACTAAAACTATGATTATTTGCAGAAATAATCACCCTCATATCCAACATGCCAATGTTGAGTTCTGCTGCTGCTTTTTCCTCCAATTAAGCTGGAAAAGAACATGTTGTATAAACAAACCACAATCAAAAGATACCCACGAAAAAACAAAAACAACAATATGTGTGGAGATGCTAATCGTGCTTTGGGCAATTACGACAGCTTCACTTGCCTCAGTAACGCTGTCTCAGACAAATGGGTGGCTGCATAAGCACTTTTATGCTTCGCTGATTTCATTTGCCAGCATGCTCTGTCCTATCATGGGTGCTCTGTCTGTTAAACTCGATCCAGTCAGTGGCTGGATCCAAAATCAATACTCATCTTCATTTGGGAACTGCAATTGACACACATACTTACGGTGGAATATCGGTTTGTTTCAATTAACCTCAACCAAAGATTATCGCAACATGATTTTACACAGCAGGGCAAAACAAATTTATTTCCGATTCATGTACATTACATATTCATTTAGCAGACGCTTTTATCCAAAGCGACTGACAAATGAGGAAATACAAGCAAAGCGATATATCAAACAGAGAACAATAGAAGTAGTGCTACCGTACAATTTTTAAAAATTGAGTGCTAAAGGAACAAAGTGCACAGAGTAGAGGTGTAAGAGGAGGTGTAAGTGATTTAAGTGGGTTTTTTTTTTTAGTGGGGACATGTTAGGGGTTAGTTAAGTGTTTACAGAAGAGTCTTTAGCTGTTTTATTGAAGTGATGGATTCTGCTGTCTGGATTGAGGTTGGAAGTTCACTCACATCCCTGAGGGACAGTCAGTTCGAAGGTTCTGGAAAGGGACCTCATGCATCGCTGAGTTGGTGTTAACTGATCACAGGATTCATCCATTTAATGATCTATTTTAAACCTGGGTTGGATTTTTCCCCCCAGATTCATTAAAAATTTCAAACTGCAGTCGCTGTTCATATATTCCCATTAGGTCATATTTAGATTTGCTGACATTCTGTGATATAAGTTCAAAGGTTAGGTCAAGTAGGAAAATATTCAGAGTGGTGCTATACAGGAGTTCACACCTGCCATATTTGTCTTGAGTAGAGGTTTAAAAGATGTTGAACAGAACAGAGGCATTTATTTGCCTGCCAAAAGGTTGAAAGGTTACCGCAATGCTGAGCAGCAAAAGAAAGGAACCGAAACATCACACAAACATTTCAGAACTTGCACCACATGGGAATTAAACCCAGGATCTTTAGAATTAACACATGTTGTTCATCATGGTGCACCACACTAAAAACAAATTTTTAACAATGTTTTCGAACAACCTAATATCTTTAAAAAATCTTTAAAAATCTTTGCGGCACTGTATTTAAATTTTCCAGGTAGCTAGAGGACATACTATGAATCATCCCTACGAAATTTTGTACCGATATTTCAAATATTTTAAAAGATATTAAAATATATGACACATTTCAATATGGAGGACAGGCAGTTTGTCCAATCCTGGCAAAATTGGTATCCACGGATTGCTCATGACCCAGTGAATCTGTAAACACCAAGATCATAAGTTTGTGTCAAAGTATTCAAAGGTTATAAGCAAAATGGTTATTTTTCAAATCTCATGAGGTGTAGGTGGTGCTGTTCTCAAATTGGGCATGGACCATCAGATCATGCTGCTGATGAAGTTGACCCAGTTTCGTTACGATTGATCAAAGTTTGGCCAAGATACAGCCTCTGATCCAATTTTAGACCAACATCATTGAATTTGTGACTTTTGAACAGATATGAATATCAAAATTCTGTTCCATTATTTTTGTGCGGCTCTGTCCACTGATCATCTGAGCCCATATTGGTAAGAATTGGCCAAAATTTGAATGAGGAGTAATGAAAAAACATAATATTGTACATTTCAAAATGGTGACTACTGTAATGGGTGGAGTCTTAATGTAAAATATGAATTGTAATCATCATGAGGAGAGTAATCTGATTAACTAAATGTATTTTCTCTAGGACAAAGTTTTCAACAATTATAACCATTTGAAAAGTGAATGTCTGAACCAGTGGTGGTGCTGTAGAGTTGGTCCTAGAGATGCCATAATTGGTCCAGGTACTATTCATGGTCAAATGAGTGTGCCAAATTTAATCATTTTCCTACTTACAGTCCATAGACTCCCAGTGGAGTAGAAGCAGAATAGTAATAATAAAATGAATGGATACAATAGGTGTCTACGCACCTTCTGTGCTTGACCCCTAAAAACACTAATCTGATGATAGAAATGAGAAGATGGCAAGCATAGACAGTTAATTATACACGGTAATGTTTTTGTCAATTCAATGAGCTTTCCTGAAATTGTGACAATGGTTTGAAGGATAAGCTGACCAAGTACTTATCTGCTATGCTTACAACTCACTTTAAGTAAGTGTTGTTCATCATTTTATCCATATAAAATACAGCCCTAGGTATCCATTTAAGATGCTATTTCTTCTGATCTCTATGTTAAAAAAAAAACTTCCATTGAATTTTTAACGATATTCCCACATTTATTATTGTCCAGAAATGGAATTTTAGGACAATTTTGTCTAAGTGTTTTTACATCCCAAAATATGAACATGACATGGTATGGTTACATTAATCTTGAAGACAGCGGGGTTGGACTACTTCTCATTTGAGCCATTATTGTGCAAAAAAAAATGGTCTAAAGATTAAGGTCAGACTTGAGCCTTTGTTTTAGGCAGTAGTTATGTCTGAGGACTGAATACTGATGTACTCAATTTTGGTATTGACTTTCAATATGGCCTAATGGTTGTTATACTAATGATACACCCATATGTGCTGACTAAACATTAAACATTATGCTTTCACCACAGATTATGTTTCCAGTCATAGTCCAGCATAGAATTTTTGAATGCTGTGCAGTGAATGATGGAGAAACACACGTTATATGACTTGACTGGTCAAACTGAATGGTATGTGCAACAAACCTGTACAAAAGTGGGTTGAATTCAATCAGGAGTCATGTAACTTCAAATTATTTCTACATTACTCCCAGAATTCCCTTCACCGCTCCCTCACAACACACTGTGCTATTTCATCCCAAAGCTCATGCTTTTATCATGGCACAAGAAGTCGACACCAGCAGCCATGAGGTGAGCACCGCCTAGAGAATACTAAAAATAGAATTAAGTGCTTGAGCTCGCCTGAGCAAGCTAGACAGGGAACAGGTCACATCTGTTCACCATGCTAACCCTGAATACTTCTGGGTGAATGTGACCTCCATCCAAGTGAGCTCATCATAATGTCTTAGCCAGGGAAAAGATACAACTGATTGAACAATTTGCTCTAGTCAATACCTTTTGAAATACAAAACATTCTCAGTTAAATGTTCTGATAGTTAACCAATATTAGGTTAGCTATTTTAAAATGTAGTTAGGTAAGTTACAAAACATGTACCTCAGGAACATTAGAACTACCCATCAGAGTTGCTCGACTACAAGCTAATTAGCATAACTATGTTGAAGCTCAAATTTGCCATCTCATCTGCATTTTACAAATAATAACCAAATCACTTGAAGCTCCATATTGTTATTTACAGCAGTGCTACTGCTCCACAATGTTACTTGTTGCACACATTACATTGCTCCACATGGTAAAAAAATAAAATAAAACAAATTATATTATTCGATTCCCGCCGAGGCCATGTGTGCGGAGTTTGCATGTTCTCCCCGTGCTGCGGGGGTTTCCTCCGGGTACTCCGGTTTCCTCCCCCAGTCCAAAGACATGCATGGTAGGCTGATTGGCGTGTATAAATTGTCCATAGTGTATGAATGGGTGTGTGAGTGTGTATGTGATTGTGCCCTGCGATGGACTGGCACCCTGTCCAAAGTGTACCCGCCTTGTGCCCGATGCCGCCTGGGATAGGCTCCAGGTTCCCCACAACCCTGAAGCAGGAATAAGCGGTTGAAGATGGATGGATGGATGGATATTATTCTTAAACACAGAATGACTGCTGAAATGGGTGGGGCTTCTGAATAGACTGTCAGTAGGTTACAAATAATATTTGTTATAAAGATATACATAGTTTTCATTGTCACATTTAATAAAGTTATGTTTAATTTAGTACATATTGAATGAAATTCATACATATCAGCTGCCTTAGATAGTCTGCATGTCTGGGTCTTTCAATGTAGTCTGAATGGAAACTTTGCAAGTAATTTTCTCCCTTTTCACTTTTCGTGTAATCACAATTTTAAAAATGCTAGAATTTTACTTGTGGTTGAAAAGAGATGTGTGTGCAAAAAAAAGAAACATATTTCAGGTCTGGGAAGCTTGTAGTCTTTAGAACTTCATAGAGAAGTGTAGGATTTTCCCAGGCTGCCACACTTTTATAGCAAAGTTATTGCAAATTGTTCTGTACCGCTGACTTTGTTCTCAAACCACAGTAACTTATTTTATTTTATTTTGTTTTATTTATTTATTTATTCATTTTTTACAGATGTTGCAGTGATCTGTGGTGGTGCTGAACTGATTATGGTCCCTCTTGACTTTTTCTTGAGACAAACAGAGTAGTGAGTAGTACGCTCCTTTAGATCTCCCCCCTCCACCCCCCCGGGAACGAAATGTGTTATGGTTGTCAAGGAAGGAGCCCCGGAGGAAGGAACAGTAGCAACAGTCTGCTTGAGAGAGGAGGATGAGAGAAGGAGAGACAAAAGAGACAGGAGGGGATCCCCTGAGGGAAGGTCTAAAGGTGCAATAACATGTATGACACACATCTCCCTCAAGCCATAATGACTTTGTTCTCCAGTTCTTTTTAAAATGGAGTAACTGCTGGATTTAGTCAACGCGTTTTATTTAACAATATATCTTTTCAGTGAATTCATTACCTTTAGCGTCTGGTGCTTGAAGCATAAACTGTTGGCTATAATTTCTGGTTGAGATCTTGTGTAACAAAACGCAAGACAAACTGGGCAGGCCAGAGTAAATGAGTACAGACACACTTCTACTAACCTCACTGTTGCTCTGGCCTCTCTAGGGGGGTCTGTCTGGGTAGCCATGGAGATGGAGTGATTTCCACCTCTTCATACAAACACAGGATTCCCTGGTGGAATCTACTGGGATATGGCTTGGTCATGTCACCACCTTGTTAATATCATCACAAGAGAGCTCACAGTGAGGCAGGGGGCTGGAGGTTCTCCATGGCGTATGCTAAGCGTGCGAAGGAGTGTGTCTGTGCAAGTAATGGGACCGGCTACTTGGCCAAAGGGTGTGAAAAACCCCCAAAAAACTTCTATGGTGAATGGATTAGTAGAATAAAGTAGCAGGGCTGATGTGAAGGGGGTTTGAATGCTATAATGACCTCTTGCGGTCTCTGCAAATTCAGTAATCCATTAAAGATTGTTTTGCTTTAGAAAAAAAAAGCAACAGTTAAAGAGAAGAAAATCACTAGAAGATGCTGAAGCATAGTTTTCAGCAGGCTGGCTATTCCAAGAAGCTTATATCAGATATAAATAGTTTTTTGAGGTTAATACTTAAACACTAACACTCACCCTGACATTAGTTTATTTACTATTTATTATAGTTTATTTTGTATATTTATTATTTATTTATTCAATTGGGTTATTATTTATTTAAATATTTTATATATTTTATATATATATATATATATATATATATATATATATATATATATATATATATATATATATATATATATATATATAGGCTCACCTTTATTAATTAGATTAAATCTGACCAACAGTATTTGAGTATTAAAAAACCCCCACAAATCTATCCATAAATAAAGTTCACATAATTACATGCAAGGTAGGAAATTATTTCAGATTTTGCCCTTACATAAACCAACCAACCCCCTCCCCCCCAAAAAGAGCCATTTTTCATAACTGTCTCTGTTTGCTTAGGTAATACCATTCATTTCAGTAAAAACATGGAATTTAAAGACCATTTTCCCTCCATAGATTTTATCTTACTTCAAGGTTGTTGTTTTTTTAGGCTCCATTGGACACAAGTGCCTCGAACTCAGCTTCACTGAAATACGATTTTTTCCCTGCTTGATTCACTTCCTCGAGTGTTGAATAACTGTAGTCTGTCAAACGCTTTCCTTTCATTGATTCACTGCTGCAGCACTTGCTTACATTAGGGTGTGTTTCATGTCCTTTTGAAATTGTGGTGTATTATATGCATAGAACATGTAAATAAAGCCTAGTGGGTGGGAGACTGCATCCGCACCGCCGAAGCTGATTCATCATTTGCACTCTTGTTTTGATGTTGTATGAGTTTCATGAACCAGATGCTGATTCATTCATGTATGTCATTTGGGTTTTCGAATTTGCACTCTCTAATACACAACTTTGATGAATAAGGGCTACTTTGTTGGGGGTTTTTTTGAGAGAGAGAACACTAGAAGTTCTAATGAGAATGATTTTTGATAGAGGAAAGGTAGGTAGTAACATGAAAATATTTTTATGCAATCTATTCTCTTGAAGATGCTAATAATTGTAGAGATGATGGTTTTAATTAATCTGTCTGTCCTGACTGGGAGGAGTGGTCACATGTGTCTGCTACTAAACCTCAAGAAAAGCCATTCCAAATGATTTCTATAGCTGCAAGTGGATGAAATACTGTAAAGAAGTTCATGAAATCTTAGAGACAAGTCCCTTCATTAAATGAGGCACTGAAGCTTAGCCTTATGTCAATCAAGTGATTGAGGAGCATGACGCAAGTAGAATGCACAGAGAGTCTGCTCATTCCCCTAGGACTGGTAAGACTGATATCATGACCCTACTGAACGCAAATCAAATCATCATAAGGAGAACAAGTGAAGAAGATATTTGAGGAGATGGAGAATATAGATGATGTGATCGAAGGTATAGGACACCATCGCTGTAGCTTGTGAGGCAGAAGATCAAGAAATATACAGATAAAATAGGGATGATAGGTTCTCACCCAAGATTTGATGGTACATGGCCCCGTCCATCGTCCCTTTGATGCGGTGAAGTTGTCCTGTCCCCTTAGCAGAAAAACAACCCCAAAGCATAATGTTTCCACCTCCATGTTTGACGGTGGGGATGGTGTTCTTGGGGTCATAGGCAGCATTCCTCCTCCTCCAAACACGGCGAGTTAGTCAGTACCAAGTACTAAGTCATGTGTTGCAGAGGGGTCAAATACATATTTCCCTCATTAAAATGCAAATCAATTTATAACATTTTTGACCTGCGTTTTTCTGGATTTTTTTTGTTGTTATTCTGTCTCTCACTGTTCAAATAAATCTACCATAAAAATTATAGACTGATCATTTCATATATATATATATATATACACACACACACAGATTTTTTTCTGTATTCTGTTTTTTTTTGTGTATTCCAATATTCCAATGACTTTGTCATTGTGTGCACTGCTTAGCACCTTGGAATAGTTGGAGGTATTCATGGCAGCAACATATACTCAAAGGAAACTTTTCTATCTTTATGAACTTCCAAAAAGTCTGGTTTTGGAGATAACAAGCAGAACCTCTGAGAACCGTAATAATTTTAGTCCTGCTTTTATGTCTTAATAAAGCAGATTACTGTCTCTACCGTGGTGACAAAGTGGGTCTGAGAAACTTTTACATTGTAGTGGCAGGGAAACAAAAATACATAGTGAATCTTTTTAACTTTCATGGTATACAACAATATTGATCACATGATAGCAGCAGATATGGGGGGCGTGCTTCTAGAAGATAAAACTTTTTTCTGATGTCTAGCACACCCCTGAATTTGTTATAAATGATTAAATTCTCTGGATACTCCCTGTGTATGCCACTGATGCCACAAACACACAAATCAGCCTTAAGACAGCTGCGCAGTACCCTCTCTTCAGCCATGCTGCACAGCTTTACATACAATACGTTCATTCGGCTTACCGGGTGTCATATAATCCACATGGCATATTGTGTATGCTTACTAGAGTCAGACCACTATGAAACAACCTCATCAGATCTAGAGTGTCACAGAACTCTTCATCCACATCAAAGATGCCCATCACATTCTTAAGTGTCAAGGGACCGCACCAACTGTTCCAGATGAACTGCATCATCTGTCAGTGTCAGTAATCCTGCCACATGGAGGACAGGCAGACCCCAACTGCAGTCATGCAACATAATAGCTGCAGTAATCATGTGACATGAGACATGAAAGAGAGAGAGAAAGAGAGAGATAATTGGGTTTAGGTATGTAAAAATGCTGATATTTTTCTCTGTTGATGACAAAGATAATGCAAGATGCTGTGATTGTTCTTGATTGAGAATAACAATGAGTTATCAGCATAGAGCTTGAGCTCTGTGTTGCTGCAACTCTGCTCGTTGACCGATAACTCGTAATACAGACGCATCTGGTCATAGTGATGGCCAGCAAAAATGCAGAAAAGTGAGAAACACTTTATATAGCAACTACTGGACCACTGATTTGCATATAGATAGGAGATTTTCCATGCACCTTGGGAAAAATTTTGACTAGCTTATGTACTTGCACATCACTCCCAGGGGCCAGACTCAAGGTGATTTCAAAGATTTCATGGTGTGTGGTCGGCTGTGCCCATTCATCGGTGACCACTGGTCTAGCCTGATGGCTAGGCAGCTACCCATTACAGTTTCATTTATTCCAGTGAGAAAAGATGTGCTGGACAAACCTATACAACAGTGGTCACCAACCCTCTTCCTTGAGATCTACCATGCTCCAGGTTGATCAAGTTGATCAAGAGCATCTTAAGGCAATGATTAGATGGTTAGGTGGGCACGATTATGGTTGGAGATAAAGTCTTCAGGAAGGTAGAGCACCAGGAACAGGGTTGGTGACCACTGCTCTACAATACATGGTGCAACATTCCCAGTTTCACTACTAGAATCGCAAATACCAAAATCTCTGCCAAACAAAGAAAGATGACATATTCCAAAGTGTGGCCACTGGTTTTCCATCAACAAGTTTTGCATGTCATGAGACTTGACTCACATGTCATGGGAGCAGTGAGACTGGGATGCTGGTACTTGTGACTCTGCTAGTAAACAAGAATCGGGTAGGGAATCTTTTAACTTTGTGAGATCAATAGCTTTGTTCGGCTCATTACATGCTGTTGGGAAATTCTGTACAGCAGCCAATTGTCCAGATATGGGAATAAGTACAGATCCTTGAAATGCCTGAGGTGTACTGCAACTTGGACACACATTGTGAACATTCTGGGTTCCAGAGATACCCCAACTGGAAGGGTATATCACTCTACTGACTTGAAAGCAGAGAATGACATAGCTTCATCAGCCATTACCACCAGTGTCTCCATTATAGGAATTGATCTCTTCTGCATCTGCCATCATCATCTTTTATCAGCTGCTTCTTTTTATCAGATGCAATTGTTCCATCCAGATTCCATCCCATCCCAACATTTCATATGTTTTCTATGTTCTATTCTGACTAACATATGGGTTTATGAGATTTGCATATCATTGCATCCCAATCATTTTACACTGCATCCCAACTTTTTTTTGGAATTGGGGTTGTAAATGATCATAATGCTGTTTAATGAAACCCACACATCATGGAATAGCCAAGATGCATACCAAGAAATGGGTGAGACATTCAATCAGCTGTGCTGAGAATAGAAGATCCAGTTTCAGTTTCACTAAGGCACGTTTGCTGCTGCTGAGTCGCACTCGCGCATTAGGCTCCGATCATCAAAATGCACCAATGGCTGGCTATCAGCACTCTCCATCAGGATGGCCTCATTAATCAGGTTTAGAGAATTACATGCAGCCACTTAGAATACAATACATCAGGATCTGTCTATGTATGCAAGGCAGCTACTGTATACTAAGCCAGGGGTCCCCAACCATTTGGTACCGGGCCACACAAAAAGAATAAATAACTTGCATTATTTCCGTTTTATTTGTTATCGGAGTCTGAATGATGTTTTATTTTGAAAAATGACCGGATTCTCTCCGTTACATCCATCTACGACTCGCTCTTGAGGCAAGTCAAGACGCTTGTCTCGGTCACGTGATATGTTACTTGGTCACGTGATACGTTAAGGGGTAGAGCGGAAGTTACTCATGCTATGTTGTTGGCGTGATGCTAATAAAGTTGCGATTTCACATTGGATTCATGTTTATTATAATATTTTTAAAATACCCCAGTTTTTATGCCGGTCGTATCATTTAATTTTGTTGTATTTATCCGCCACACCTTAAAGGCCGGTCCGTGAAAATATTGTCAGATATTAAAGCGGTCTGCGGCGGAAAAAAGGTTGGGGACCGCTGTACTAAGTTCCTCTTGAGTTCTTGGTTGCATTGTAGCATTACTGCTAAAAGCTTTTGCATTTGTCTCATACTCTCTCCTCTTACCGTTCTGTATCATTTCAATTTTATAAAGACTCACGTTTCCTGTTCCAGGAGGCTGAGCAGCTATTCCTTCTGCCCAATTTCTTTTCCTGCCACAACAACACAACCGTTTTTGCAGTTCTCCCTGCTGAGGGAGCGTCAGAGGAAGGATCAAATATAGTTAGCCATACTCACTTAGCCTGCAAGCTTCCCGCATCTCTATTAGCATTATGTCACAGTAACGACAAATCTCTGTAAGTGCTTGTCAAAGATGCCCTGGTCCCAGAGCAAACAGACTGAATATATAACGAATATAAAATGAATATATTAAATTGTGAAATTAGTTCTTCTATGTCTGCAGAACCCATACTGTTACACACTGACACAATCAATCGGACATCATGGTGAAAATAATCATTCAAAGAAAGTCAAACATTAGGATTATCATTACCCGTTGTGTGCGTGTCAATGCACACTCTTTTGATGGTACAGATTTAACATTAACAAACAAAGGATTACAGCTCTATAGTTGAATCTTGAATCCTCAACTCCTCAACAAGACAAGAATGGGAAAGAGGATGACAGTGATGTAGTGGGGATATATATTATAGGCTACCGATGTAGGGTCATGATCACTGTCATATCACAGCAAACCAGTGACTCCGTTTCCCATCCTGCACTGCGGCCTACAAACATGGCTGACATGGACCACAATTCCCAGAACACTCACATTCATTCTAATCATGCACACCAGCATCCAATCTTACATACTCACTCCACAGTATAAAGAGAATGTTTCAAACAATGTCTTTGTGAAGTATTGAGTGTAATCACTGTACCAAGCGTTTGTACCCCGCTCCTCGTTTTGTTTCATGGTCTTTGATCTTGTTTCTCATTTCTCATTCTCGATTCTCGGCTTGCTGACGCATTGCATGTTTTTGACCACGCTATTGTCTCATGATTTGGATTTGTCTGCCTGCCTCTCTTTATTAAAAGCTTTTATCTGCATTTGCATCTACCCTCAACCTCCTTACATGACAATCACAAGTTGGTTTTTGCTGCTGGTATTCAACAAGGAAACAAACACTAGATCCCGAAGTAACCCGCCTGATAAAACAAGGGTTCATTTTTGCTGGACTGTCATATACTGAATCAAACCTATATTAAAACAAATTTTACTCTGATTTTTAATTTCCGTGTGCCATTGTCAAAGAGGAGAAATATTAAATATATATTTGATAATTAAGATAAACACAATAAACAAATTACACAGAAGTGAAATTAGAAGATTAGTTGATTTGGTGTTGTAGACAGTACCAACCCCATATAATATTATTATTAGTGTAGTATTCGTGTAAAAAAAAATGCAGTTTGGATGCATGAAATGCACAAAATGTCGACCAAATAATTTTTACCTTGTTTTTGTTCCCAGGAAGCAGTAAAAACTGGCATGTCTAACCTTCCTGTAGATCTCAAGTGTCATCTCCAATTAGGTATGTTCAATTTGTTTTTTTTTCTCTCCCACATTTTTGCTCTGCTCCCATTAGGAGTCGCCAGGGGTAGTGGATCACCTGTCTGCATATTTTGATTCTGGCACAAGTTTTATGCCAGATGCCCTTCCTGACGCAACCCTCCCCATATTCCAGGCTTGGGAAAGTACACTGAGAGCACACTGGCTCATGCAGCCCCCCGGTGGCTGGAGTTCCCTGACTGGGAATCATACACGGGCCGTGAGAGTGAGAGGGCTGCATGCTAACCACGAGTCCACCAGGGCACAAATAAAACACCGAGCCATAATATTAACAACAATAACAACAACAACAACAAAAAATAGCCTTACATTCAACAATTTAGCAATACCCTTGGGTTTATACCACTGGGTTACTTTTATGCCTGCACAAAAGCACAACACAATTAACTCACTTGTTCTAAGGAATAAAGTAATTCAACCTCAAAGTCTAACTACTTTGCATATCAATTAATTCATTCATTTGTTTTGTCAATAATTCGCTTGAATTAAATTTAATTGATGTATTAATTTATATACAACGTATTCATTTATATGCAATGCCACCAAAGCAGTCTAAGTTCCACATTTTTGATATAGTCATTTACTTAGTGAATCATTACCAGATTGGCATTAGTGCTGTATATTATTAAGAAGCAATCTACTGTAGTAACTTATGACCTGGAATAGAGCAGAATTATGGAGTTATATACTCATGAAGTTAGTCTGACTTCTGGGACTCTGTGACCCTTGTTCTAAATGAGCACTGCGGAAAGAAAGCAGAGCTGGCGTCAGACTCCGAGCCAGACAGAATCGGTTCAGCAGGAATGGGAATGTGGGTGGAGGAAGAGAAGGACGGAGCGAGGCAGAACGAGAGATGTGAATAGAGAAGGAGCAAGCACTTTGGTGGGTTGAATAAGTATTTTTGAATCGTTAATTATACTGTAGTCTGTTTCATACATTCTGAATTTAATAACATGCGTCATTAAAGGATGTTCCGGAGTTGTTTCGAAGAATACTTTTGTATTTTATCGACCAATAAAATGCCTGAGATTCAGACGGGAAAAACGCTATCCTGTTAAACCAATGATGCATACTTAGAACATGACTGGCCCTTATATTTCAATGACGATTGGACAATACGTGTTCAATACTAACACAGATTTCAATAAACATTTTAAATCAATCAATAAGATTTCGATAATATGTTCACTTCTACTTGTTTCGTAAGAGAATACATCAAAAACAATAAAAGTCAGATAATATGCAAAAACATTATAGCGAGCGCTAATCATGCAAAATTTCTAGAAATTTGGGTAAGCAAGAGCAATTTCATGACATTTATATATGAATGAATAATAAAAGCTATGACCACTAACCTTGCCTCTCATCTGAGCCATAACCAGTGTTCACTTTTCAAATGGGCTTGTACAAATTCTCATGAATTTGCAATGAACTATATATTTGTGCAGTGTTTTGATATATTTCTCTGTTGTTGGGGGGGGTTGGAGTCTTTCAACAATGCAGCAACATAAAATAAAAAAATATTTTGCACAGTCCAAATTAAACTTCTATAGTTCTGTAGATTTTCAGCTTTAGATGTTTCACGAACTTGAGAAAGCTTGGAGTATACAAAGGGGAGAGCAGTGTGTACCAAACAAAACGCCCTAACTAATGTTTCAAAAGAAAAACTAGATAGCAAAAAGTTCTCTTGTGAGAGGTAAGAGATATATTTAGAAGGACATTCACAGAAGGTTTATTGCAAATCAATCCTCCCCCCCGGCAAAACAGCGAGCGCGCGTATGTGTGAATTCGGCACAGACGAACACTGAAACTGAGAGCGCACTCAGACTGAGAGGTGAGAGTGTTCCTTCCTGACTACTGAATGCTGGATTTTTAATTGGAGGGAAAAGGCTGACAGCTTTGTCTCTGCGCTGCAGAAGTGTGTCTCTGCAGTCATGGCCTGTCTGCTCATTCGCACGCTCACACAAATACGCTCGCTCACATATGAACGCACGCACAGCTCCCGTCCCGGTCCGTATTTCAGTATGTCAAACAAGAGGCGGAAAGAAAAAAGAGCTCAGGGATGAGAACGGCATTGTAGTTCATGCAACATAAAACAGCTCATACATATTCATGAGTCGAAAAGCTGAAATTCAGAGGAATACGTTTCACCCTTGCTCTGATATCAAAACGCAGCACACAACGAAGTCATCCATCATCACGTCTCTGTTGCTTTCAACTAATATTCTATTTCTCTCCGTGTAATTAATAGCCGTCTGATCCTAATTAATCCGAAGACTATTTGAATTCACAGAAACGAATAATTCTTAGTTCAACGAATTTCCTCTTAAGTTAAAAATGTAAGTTCAATTAAAAAAAACAATACGTAATAGCAGATTTATGCTAAAATCATTGAATATAAATGTGTACATTTACAAACGAAAGCTTTTTGTAGTAGTGTGTACATTATATCAAGGCCATAATCACTTTTAAGAGTGTGTGAAAGCAATACTCAGAATTCACTTTGAGAATTAGACCTTTAAGGTAAACAATAATCGGGATAATGTCTAATTGAGCTAATAAACAACAACTGCTATTATATGTTTGAATATTGATATTGCACGTAAATTAGTGTACGTGTTTACTTATATCCAAAGGAACAACTGACATCGCAATGGCAAAAGTCAATGTCTGTTTAGGAAGGATGGGTAATGTCATAAAAAGCAAGCATTAGTGCACATTTTAAGGTGAGGTCTTGATTATTTATGTAAATTCTGATTTTGATGTGGAATTTGAGGCACATATCAATGAATAAGAATACTGAGATGAACCCATGAGCTTGGAGTGCGAGAGAGTCTGCAAATTAGGGCTTCTAGCGCACAATCCGGACTATTACCACTGTATATCATTCAAGTGACTTGTTAATGGCCAGAAAATAACTCTGATAAAAGAGCACCACTTCACAGCAGGACACGCATTCGCTAGCTCCACATTACAGAAGATATAAAGTTCTGAAATGTGAAGAGAAAGACACCAACTCACAGTAATGGAGCTGAAACTAAAGCTTACGTTTAAAAAAACAACAAAAAACATTCACACATGCATATGTGAATGTGAGGCTTCCCTGCATGGATGAGGATTATGTTTCATATCTCCATCACCCATTATAATTCACAGAAATCCTAGATAGTGTGCCTCTTCCTTCTCTCTCTCTCTCTTTCTCTCTCTAGTAAATAACTTGAATGATGTGGTGTGACATGAGGCAGGTGTAATGAATGAGCAGTAGGATGAGGAGCAAACCCATGCAGTACCATGCCTATTCAGGCATAAAGAGATACATCATAAATCATCACCTTCAGAATGAATGGCTGTAATGAGGCTGTGCATGTCGTTTTATTTCAATTGTAAAGAATTTCACTGCCATACTACAGAATTATAGCACTGAAAAAGTAAACAAAGTGGCATACAGGCGAAAAGAAAACAATGCTCATATTTAGAACGATCATATTTGTCCCTGTTTTGATGGCTTTATTACCGGAATCCTACAAACAGTCTTGAAATCACGTAAAAATCGTTGAAATTCTCTGTGCTTATATTTAAAGGTGCAACTTACAAGCCTTAAAAATGAAAATGAATAGCTGTCAAAGAGGAACGCATGTAGCATAGAACTCCTCTAGGTCAAAGAGTAAGAAAAAAAAGCTATTGAGACAGGAGATGATGGAAATCTTGGTTGAGCGTGAGAAGGAACAGGGTAATGAAGGAATTTAGAAAAGAAAGATGAAAGTGTAATCATAATGAATTTCTGTGGATGATGATCATGGAAGGGAGGCTGATGATGATGATGATGATGATGATGGTGACCAGGCTCCTTAACTGACTCCTGAAGCATCCTCAAGGATTGAGGCCGGGAGCCTTTATGGCAAGAAATGAGAGCAACGTTTTCATACAACTTCCACCAATATACGCTGCGTGGAGTTACATTTTTAACATTCTGTGCAAAGTTTAAGAAAGTTCATTGGCCAAGGAATTCTGAGATCAAAAGCAGTTCATTCAGTGCTGCATTGTTGCCAGGTATGAACAGGTAATTTGATTGGTCCTTTAATTACATGGTATGAAGATTCCCTACTGGTGGATTTTCAGCAACCCACCAGTGCCTGATTCTCACTATAATCCCAGGTGATCATGCCTCCAGTTTATAACATAAACACATTTAGGTCCCTTCTCAGTGTTCCAGTTCAACCATGATGTCATCGAACACTGAAACCCGACTCAGTTCATGGCCAGGCAACTATTTTTGAGCTCCTGATGATGCTGGAACTTTTGTTTCCAAAGCTGCTGCAATCAAGGGCCAGAACTTCAGTATATGCCAGACACAGCATGGCTCCAGGAAATGCAGTAGTGATAATGATTCAGTAAGCTTCACTAATAAAGTTGTGTCAAATTTAGAATATTACCTACATTTTAACACTGGCCTAATTTCAACACAGCTCTTATCAAATTATTGTAAAGTTAAAAAAAAAAAGACTGACAGTGATAGACACCTGGAGAAATTCAACCACACAAGCATCTTAGACCGTCAACCTTTTTACACTTATAAAGGGAATAAATTATAAATGCTTTGGTCAGCTTCACTGATCTAAGAAAATAAAATAAAATGATGAGCTGATATCACTAATGATATACAAATGAACAGGCTTGCCTTTCATCGCATCTTTCCATCCATCCATCCATCCATCCTCTACCGCTTACTCCTTTTCAGGGTCACGGGGAACCTGGAGTCTATCCCAGAGAGCATCGGGCACAAGGCGGGGTACACCCTGGACAGGGTGCTAGTCCATCTCAGGGCACAATCTCATACACACACCCACTACGGACACTTTAGACACGCCAATCAGCCCACCATGCATGTCTTTGGACAGGGGGAGGAAACCGGAATACCCGGAGGAAACCCCCGCAGCACGGGGAGAACATGCAAACTCCACACACACATGGCCCCTGTGGGATTCAATACCCGGACCCTGGAGGTGTGAGTATCATTGCATCTTTAACTTTCCAACCCCCCACACACACACAATATTACATTACAAAATGCACATCTATGTATATCTAAAATCCCCTTTGTACAGGCTAGTCGAATTTGAAAAAAGTCATTATGTTTAGCTGGCTACTTGAGGCACTTCTGTTCTTAGAGTGGCAACTGCGGGGAGTATTTTACAAGCAGGAGGAGACACAAGACTGCGGGAGCTACTGCAATCTCACACATCACAGACGAGGACAATCTGTGACAGCCAGTCGATTGCAAGATATCATTAAAGAATACAGAACACAGAGGTTTGGCAAGGCTCTCTAAGCTCGTGTTTCTGACACCAATATTATAATGCGGAATAAGTAACATGAGTAGAGTGAAAAGTTAAAGTGTTTAATGGTCTAGTGTCTTTAATTGCTTCCATCCTTCCATCCTTCCTTCCTTCCTTCATGTTTTAAGAGCTCAAGAGCATGCCAGTCAGTGGGATCCACTATAAGCACGAATGCAGCAACTGTAATTCAATGTTATTTTTGTTGAATACATCTTAATATAATTTTCTTGCGAGAAGATTTGTTTACTTTAATATGTCCTGCAATATTGCATCAGTGGGGCTGTATGCTTGAAGGCATAAGCAAGACACCAGGCCTCATGGGAGATTGAATTATACATGCTATTTGTCTTGCCTGGTCCAATCAAACCGTCATGACTGGTGCTGAGGTGACAGGTATCCCAGGCTGCTGTGCAAGGAACATGCTGGTGTTTGGCTTGGAAATGGGCATAAATAAATATTTAAATCCCCTCTGATGAATTGCACCTATCTATCCCAGGCTGCCTTCGGAGTGATCTTATTTCACCCACCTTTGTGCCTAATATTCCAGTTAAGATCAAAGCAACGTAAATTCGCACACTCCAACTCACAGTTTTTCACGACAGCGTTGAAGAGATTAATGAGCAATACTACAGGACATTACAATTCGTCATCCGAGTATCATGAAGAGATCTGCTGAGAAGCGATCTCGGAAAGCCAAAGTGTATATTTGACAGATAAACTATATGATATTTTCTTATTGAAAATAAAAGACACAAAAAACATCTATAGAACTCTTAAAATTCTGAAAACTTGGGAAGTCTTAGTGTTTGCGACCCTGACAAAGATAAGTGGTTATTAGATGAATGAATGAATGAATAAATGTACCATTCATACCTGAATATAAGTTGAGAATGGGGCTCGTAGAGAGCTGAAAATGAGAATAAACAGGGCATGTCAGGGTAGCCAGACAGTGCAGTGCCTGCTCTGGCAGCTCTAGGGGCTTAATGGCTGCAGGGGTGGCTGGCAGGTGGTTGATTTATGACCTATTTGGAGATTACTCTGCCGTGCCGAGCCTCACAGTCCAGCCAAAAGTGCAAAAGGAGCAAGGAGGAACGTGCCACTTTGATCTCCACTTAGAGTATTGGTATTCAGTGCCACAAAGGAGAACAGAAGTCTCATGAAGCCTTGACTTGGTCTGACTGACACACACTACTTCTACTTCTCTGGTTCATCTCACATTTTTCCTTTCTTTGTGTTTTTTAGTCAAGGTCAGAATATGGCCGAAAATTGTTGAAGAAGGAAAAGCTAGCTGGTGCTAAGGATGTCACGAGAACCGATACTTCGGTACCAAGTCGGTACCAACAATCTTAAAACGTGACGGTACTTGTTTTTCTGTAGTAGCATTAGTACCGTTTGTAACGAAGTACCATATGTACAGAGGTTGCGATTCTTCCGGACCTGATGCGGGCAGCAAATATGCGCAAGTGTTTTAGTCGGTCCACAAGTGGTGAAGAAGATGACGAACGCCTACAAGCACACGGGAACTACTACAGAAGTTTAGCTTAGCTTAACAAGTTTAGGTCCGCCCCGAGTCATTGAGAGGAAAGCTAGTATTGGTTTCCGGTGTGCAACCGATGCTATCGTTCATTTCAAACAATGCGAGGAAACACCTGGAATTTGGCGAAGCACCTGAAACACAGTCCTATATTATATTTGTTTGAGACAGCTGGCATTGTAGCCATGAAACCAGCTGACGTTATGCTCCATGTAATGTTTGCGTTAGCCGGTTATTTGTTAACGCTGCTAACGCACTGCAGTGTTGTAAACTACCTCCTAATGGGCCACCATGCAGCGCCATTCAGCCCGTGTCCTGTCCGCTAAATGTAACCTAATGTCACTAATAAATATTCACATGTTCATGCTTTTAATAAATCGTTTTGGCTTGCCACCATATCAGTGAATTTAAACTAATACTTGCATTCAGAGTATAAGGTGTGTGTGTGTGCGCACGTTCAGGAGTGCACCTCCGGAGACTCATTGTCAGACAGTGTTTGATAACTATACCCCCCCAACTCCCCTATCCCTTTCTCTCCCCCTCTCTCTCTCTTTGCCAGTATCAGCCAGAGGAGAATTTCCTCCAGGAGAGTTATTTTATTTTATGTTTTACATTTTATTTTTATACCACACTGTGGTATCGAGTATCATGTACTTTTGGTATCGTGACATCCCTAGCTGGTGCCATGCATAATACAAATACTAGTTGGTCTCCATCAGCTGTCATTCAGCTTTATCCACAGCTTCTCCTTAATATTAATGTAAATGTCAGATGGGCTACAAAAATCATCCTTGACTATAGCGGATTATCAGTCATGTGGTTGAAAGCTGGATTTATAATCATTAGTTGATGCCTGTTGTAACCTATGCTCATTATCCCCTTAGTGCTATGCATCACTGCATGAGGTTTCCCCCTACTGTCATGTACAAAACCAATTTAAGGCCAGTTTCCCCTAAAACATGGCAATTTACCAATTAGCAAATCCAAATTGCATTAACTTGCTTCATGAGCAACAAGACAGGAGGGAGCTTGGACTACAGATTGGATGGTTGCAGGTCAAATCTCAGCACAGCCAAGCTATGACCACTGGGTCCCTATCTATCAACTGCTCAACTGTATGCCACTTTAGGTAAGACCCGAATGTAAGAAAAATCCAATTCCAATGACTCTGAAATTGCATTAAAGCAATTTCTGATCATAATGATTTTTCATACAAATTAAATTAGATTTGCCTTCAACCAGTGTAATTATGCATTTTGTATATGAACAGTTGATAAAATTTGCAGATATATTGGTTTTGGAGCACTCAAAATACAGCTCTAGCTGACTCTAAATGTTCTTTCCACTGCAATGGCAGTCAGCTTCACCCAAACACAGACCTTACTCAATCTTGGCACTCTTTTCATCAGTTTCACACCTTTTTAGACTTTTGATTTGTCTCCAAAATTGATGTATTGCCCCACAGCTCTACCTCTGCACTTTTCACAACCCCTTCAAACTGTTATTGCTTTTCCTTTTTTTATATATATATAAAAGAGATTTTTTTGGTGCTTGTGAGTTTAAGGGCAAATAAGAGAGGTAGTTTTATACAGCACTGACCTTTCTGAAATAGCAGCACTGTTTATTAACATGTTAATTATGTAGGTCATTTGGTACTGGGCTGTGGGTCATTTGGTACCAAGTTGTGGGTCATTTGGTATCATGCTGTGGGTCATTTGCAACCAGGCTATGGTTTGGTACCAGGCTTTGGTTCATTTGGTACAAGGCTGTGAGTCTTTTGGTACCAGACTTCAAACATGTGCTCGCCTACTCTGATTTGTGTGTAATAATGCATTGATGCAACATTTTTGACAGCATCATAAAATTAAATGGATGAGTTGTCCTATGCTATCACAAAATCCACCAGCCAATCATAATCCATCATATTATTACAGAAATGCAGAAGTTTTTATAAGGCATGCAGTGAACTAGCAGGTGCACGAATACCTGGTTTTTGGTTGCTGAGAACTCATTTTCATTAAGGGTGCCAGT
The DNA here is from genome assembly GCA_012411365.1 of Ameiurus melas. NCBI lineage: Eukaryota > Metazoa > Chordata > Actinopteri > Siluriformes > Ictaluridae > Ameiurus > Ameiurus melas. The sequence goes on along the minus strand of CM022770.1, from coordinate 18,883,122 downwards.
AATTCTGGCGTGGACTGTAATATTTTGGGAACCCCTGGCTTAGATATCATAGATACCAAGAATATCAATAGTGAGATAGGTGAAGGTGATCTGGGCCATTGGCATAGATAAGTGGAATTACACAGATTGTATATGCGATACAGGAAAGTTGGGGAGTTCATCTGAGCATGTGTTTTGGTGTGTGTGTGTGTTTGTGTGTGTGTGTGTGTGTGTGTGTGTGCGTGCATGTGTGTGTGTGTGTGTGTGTGTGTGTGTGTGTGATGTGTATTAGCAAGGCACTGTTGATGTGCCTTGGCAAGATGTCATGGCTGTAGTGATAGGACAGCAGCTGTACTGTGGATAGCTCCAGGCCTGTGCCAACTCCTAAACCCACACACACACGCACACACACACACAGACACACACACACACACACACACAAATCCATGAGTTACCTCTAATGTGACACCTGCTGGTCAGTGCCAGCTACTCACACATCAGAGATCACAGTGGGTGTGGGTATAGTGTGTGAGAGTGGGGAAAGTGTGTTCACAGCATATGATTTCATCATCCCACTTCATCAGTCTCTAATAATGACAGACCAGTATGCATGCTGTGGTAGATCACCGAGTCATTTGAGTCAGCTGCCACACAACTTTATGCTTTTAAATCTATGATAAAATGTCAATGTGCATTATTAGGCTCCTCTAAACAAGACTTTTATAAAATATTTATCATTGTTCTTTAATTCAAAGAGCACTATCTAGGTAGAAGCATTTCTGATCTGCATTATTGTGGTCCTAAGATAAAGGCTGTCCCCTCTGGAAGGCAAGTCTGGCATACTGTATTTTAGTCAGGCATGTACTGCATTTTGACCGTAGGGGGCAGACAGGTGGCAAGACAGATCCTCTGAGGTACTGCATTTTGGCCTATCAGGTCCTCTGAGGCAATACATTTTGGACAGGCAGCTCCTCTGAGGCAATGAATTTTGTCCAATCAGCTCCTTTGAGGTAATGAATTTTGGCTAATCAGCTCCTCTGAGGCAATGCATTTTGAACAGACAGATTCTCTGAGGTACTGCATTTTGAACAGACAGATCCTCTGAGGTACTGCATTTTGGCCAGACAGATCCTCTGAGGTACTGCATTTTGGCCAGACAGATCCTCTGAGGTACTGCATTTTGGCCAGACAGATCCTCTGAGGTACTGCATTTTGGCCAGACAGATCCTCTGAGGTACTGCATTTTGGCCAGACAGATCCTCTGAGGTACTGCATTTTGGCCAGACAGATCCTCTGAGGTACTACATTTTGGCCAGACAGATCCTCTGAGGTACTGCATTTTGGCCAGACAGATCCTCTGAGGTACTGCATTTTGGCCAGACAGATCCTCTGAGGTACTGCATTTTGGCCAGACAGATCCTCTGAGGTACTGCATTTTGGCCAGACAGATCCTCTGAGGTACTGCATTTTGGACAGACATATCCTCTGAAGTACTACATTTTGGCCAGACAGATTCTCTGAGGTACTGCATTTTGAACAGACAGATCCTCTGAAGTATTACATTTTGGACAGACAGATCCTCTGAGGTACTGCATTTTGAACAGACAGATCCTCTGAAGTACTACATTTTGGACAGACAGATCCTCTGAGGTACCGCATTTTGGCCAGACAGATCCTCTGAGGTACTGCATTTTGGACAGACAGATCCTCTGAGGTACTGCATTTTGGACAGACAGATCCTCTGAGGTACTGCATTTTGGACAGACAGATCCTCTGAGGTACTGCATTTTGGACAGACAGATCCTCTGAGGTACTGCATTTTGGACAGACAGATCCTCTGAGGTACTGCATTTTGGACAGACAGATTCTCTGAGGTACTGCATTTTGGACAGACAGATCCTCTGAGGCAGGTCTTCTGAGATACTGCATTATTATGTGGTGACCAAAAGAACCGGTAAAAAAACAAAACGTGAATTATATGAAACATTTTTAACACTATTCCTGATAAAGTTTTTCACATCCTTGTCATCTTCTCAACCAGGTTCATGAAGGAGCTTCACCCAGGAGGCTTTCTCAGAAAGGCAGAGCTCCTAACTGCCTCTCCTAAGTTCTGAATGAAAACTACTTCTCTGGGGAAAATGTACTTCTTTCAAGTAAAAACTACATATTAGAAATGCATTTTGTACATGGGCATCAACTTCACTATTTAACTATATATATATATATATATATATATATATATATATATATATATATATATATATATATGTCCAAACTTTTACAAACCTGGTAGTGCATATTATTATGTTAAAAGTAGTCTAGTTCAGCTAGTTTGGGATCCATCTTTAAATAAAACGATAATAAGACATAAATGAATGTTACTATCTAGAAGGATTTCTAGATGAGTTTCAGCACCCTTCTTTACTTTTAATTAGAAAAAGTGATGCATGATTAAAAATATGGGGGGGATCTTTCCTACAAGAAGCGACAAGAGGATCATTTAGCTAAAAGCGCAAAACATGTTTAAATGCAAGAAATATGAAAATTCCTCTGTCCTTCCATCTTTACAACCGCAACACGTTATCATATAACCCAAGATACTACAAAACGTCAGGTATGACAAACACAGATCAGAGGTCAATAATTAACAACACAAACTAGACAGAGGATGCAGATTATTTGTGAGGTTTTATGTTTGAGCTTCATAGTCTCTAGGTTACGTGATCTGATTTTATCTTAAAGACACTTCCATGTTAACAGCACTGCAAGAAAATGTGACTGCATGGAGGAACAAAATACACTGCATACATACATATACTAACAAGATAGAAAGAAAAGTGATTTTGTAAATAGTTCATCCATCTATTATAATAGTCCATTCACCTCTTATTTAGGATCCCCGAGGATAAAAAAAAGCTTAGGGATAGTGTTAGGATATATATATATATATATATATATATATATATATATATATATATATATATATATATATATATATATATAAAAGTATATATATATATATATTCATGCTTGATATTACTAATAATTGATTTGAAATGAACTAGATAAATTGGGTAAAATATATTAATTGAAATAATAAACAATCAAACATACAGGACCCATTAGACCATCCAGGAAGACATTAGTGCAGCTGATGTCCATAAGCAAACACCTCTGGCAGAGTGGCAGCTTTTCAGACACAACCGTGTTGCTTTGGGCTCGGGCTGAATCCCCTTTATAGGGTGAATGTTGCATTTATGGGATCCTAATCTCATTCGGGCAGACCCATCATATTCTGTCACACCGAACGCATTTAATTCAGGATTAGCCCTCTCCCAGCAACATAAAGACACTCGGTAATGGCCGGCGTCACAGTGCAGTAATCTTGTACTGCGCAGGCCGAGGTGAAGGAAAAAGGTTTTCAAAGCCTCCGATGCCACAGAACTGCATTTAAGAACAGCAGCAGACTCTAGAATCTGTTTGGAAAGGAAGTTAGTGGCACATTTGTGTGGTTTCCTGGAAACAAACCAGCCTAGCTAAGTGGTGGTGAGTTATTATTGTGCTTTGCCATGTTTCGAAAACGATGATTCTTCATGGAAACTGCAAAAGTGATGAGGCGGTTGTAAGTTTAGATCAAACGAACAGAGGTCTTAACCCTGAACTGCTCATCTCTGTGCGTGGATTGAATTCTACCTCACAACTTGGAGTCTTTAATGAAGGAGATCAAAGAACACTCTCAAAGATAGAGATGGCTTTACAGATTTTAACCCATTTGTAAGCTGCATGTTTTGTCAAATATGAAAAGAGAGTAGCCTCATAAGCATCGACAAACGTCTGTTTCAAAATTCTTTTAAAGCTCAACCGTAAATTGTTGTAAATATAATGATTAATGATTTATAGAAAAAAATCAGGCTTTCAATTTCTTCACTGAAGTGCAAAATTGGATTGTGAAGTGTTGAATCAGCGTTTATGGCTTTACTGACTCATTGACATCGTGTTGAGTTTTTCCTTTCCACTTCTTGCAATCTTTCAAGGTTTTTTTTTTTTTTTCCAATGTGCAGAGGTACAATTGATCCAAGCGTGAGGAAATCGGAAACATACAGTATATACAAGCTAAGTTTCTTTTAGTGGATTGTTTGTGGATAGCAAAACACGTTTGTAACGTGCAACTCTGGCCTTGTTTACACCTGGTATTAATATCCACCCCACGTGATCTGATCACAAATATCTGATCATAAATATATGTTTATAGGTACTATATTAAACATTTCCTTTAAGTGGATTGCTTTAAAACACATGGCTTTGTAATTTAGAATCTGTATTCATATATATATTCATATATGTAACATTCACACAGTAACATGCAGAGCTGATGTTGAGAACGGGAACAAGACGTTCATGTAAGAAACAAGACCACCTTGTGTGTCGAAGAAGCAAGATTAATATAATTATATCATCAGAAAATCCATCCCTTAACCTGAAGAAAAGAAAGCAATTGGTGCAATTTAAAATAGGCAAATTTCACATATTAACACCGGTGACTGAGAGTTCTTAGGGATGTGTCAGGACTCATTATTACTCATGGTTATTTTATGCTTATTATGTATGTCCCTGACCACCTTGAAAGTAGTTTGAGTGACAGAAAGATTAATTTGAGTTATTTTAGCTCGCTTCCACACTATAGTTAAGTGGAAAATAAATAATGAATATGAGCTCAAAGATGCTGGACAGCTTCCCTAGTGATGCAGATTACTGCAGGTGTCTTCAGTTCCTGTTCTTGGGGTCTTTTGCCTTCAGTTTGGTCTTCAGCATGTGACATGCATGCCCAATCAGGTGACTGACTTTCCACTTCTTTGCCTTAAAAAAAGTCTTCAGTTGCTTTCAAAGTCTGCGCCGGGTCATTGTCAGTGTGCACTGCGAAGCACCGGCCAATGAAGCATTTGGCTGAATCTGAACAGATAATATACTCCTATACACTTCATTCATCAACATCATTAATAAATGTGGATCAGGTGGAATTTTAGCGGGTTGTCCACTAATCGTAGGGTTGGCGGTTCGATTCCCAGCCTACGTGACTCCACATACCGAAGTGTCCTCAGGCAAGAACCCTAAGTTGCTCCCGGTGGCAAGTTAGCGCTTTGCATGGCAGTTCTGCTCCCATTGGTGTGTGTGAGAATGGGTGAATGAGACACAGCGTAAAGCGCTTTGGATAAAAGCACTATATAAGTGCAGACCATTTACCATAATAATTAAAAAGAAACTTTAAGCAGCCATAAACCGAATTGAAGACATGTATGGCCATTAGCAGCCATACATGTCTTCGCCATAAGATGAGGTGGTATACATCGCATTGACAACAATTCCTTCCCTTCTCAATACTCATCTCCTTCCATCATTCTAGTACAAGTTGACCTTTGTTCCAGAACTGTACTGGCTTTGATTTTTTGTTTTAGTTTTTTTAGACGTTTCATTTCTTACAAACTCTAATCTAGTCTTCCAGGATTTGAGGCTTACCTGTGGTTTACATCTTGTGGTAAATAGTCTGTATTTACTCTGCTGAAGTTTTATCGTGATTGTTGACTTTGACAGAGATTCTGCCACAACTGTTTTCTGTGGTCTTCCAGGCCTTCCCAGTGTTCCTGAGCTCACCAGTGGATTCTTATATTTTAAAGAATGTACCAAATAGTTTAGATTCGGCTACACCTTATGTTTTTGCTATCTCTTTGATTATTATTATTATTATTATTATTATTATTATTATTATTATTATTATTATTATTATTTTAACCTAATGATGGCTTGCTCCAATATCAGTTACAGCTCTTTGGACTGCATATTGAGAGTAACAGAATCCAAATGTTAGTGCCACACATAAAATCAAATGTAGACTTTTTAATCTGCTTCCTTGTAAGTATAATAATGAGGGAAATACACAAACACCTGGCCATGGAACAGCTGAATTGTCCAATTGGTCCCTTAACGTGTTGCAATTCTTACACTGTTCATAAACTACATGATTCTACACTGTTAATTTAAACTGCAATATATTGTGGTAGACAGCTAAAATAAAAATAACTTTGTCTATGTCAAAATATTTACGTACCAGACTGTATATCTGCTCTATATACAGTATTTTGACCAATAAGCACAGTCTAAGTCAGGTATGTATATGGAGGGATAGATAACTGAAATAATAATAATAATAATTAATGATCATTTTGTGCAACAAAACATTATAAGGATTTCATAGCTAGCATAGCTAGCTTTACAAATACTCTGTATACCCGTAGTACATTATGGGAATATAGAAAAGGAAAATCTTGTCCTTTCTATCATTTTTCTGCTTTGATCATCTCTGGTTTCCACCCTTTCATCTCCTTGCTTCCCTGTTTGCCTTCATCTCTCTCTCCCATTCCCCTTATTCAACTTCTTCAAAACTCAAGTCATAACTTGATCGAGTCACCTCACCAACTCGGGACACATTTAAAGTGCAAAAATAAGGACACTGACGAAAACTTTCTGTTCTCTGATAACACCCCAAAAAAATCCGTGCATGACTCGTCTAACCACACCGGACACGGCGTTGGGGATGCCTTGAGTTACTTATCCAAACTGCAATCAATATTCTCACTTCAAGCCACGTGTGTGTGTGTGGTTAGGAGTGTGTGAGAGCTGTCTGTGCACGTCTCACTCCCTTCTTATCGCCGTGCAGGTTGGCAGTCATCTCCTGATCAGTGGAGTGAGGCATGATGGGAAAACAGGAAGTCATTAGCGGGAGAGCACCGAGTCATTAATCTGCCGACTGAAAGTGCCTCGGCCACTGACAGCTTCCCACAAACACACAAAAACAAATGTGCATGCGTTTGTGTGTGTGTATGAATGGGACCTCAAATGTGAAAGCGCTTGTGGCAGTGCATGGGATCAATAAGCACATCTCTGTCTGCTCTTCTTTCTCTCTCACCTCCTCGGTGACACTCCCCAACACTCTGTAGTGCCAGGAGCAAGGTTAGGTACAGTGCCTTGCGAAAGTATTCGGCCCCCTTGAACTTTTCAACCTTTTGCCACATTTCAGGCTTCAAACATAAAGATATAAATTTTTATTTTTTGTGAAGAATCACCAACAAGTGGGACACAATTGTGAAGTGGAACGAAATCTATCGGATATTTTAAACTTTTTAGCAAATAAAAAAACTGAAAAGTGGTGCGTGCAAAATTATTCAGCTCCTTTACTTTCAGTGCAGCAAACACACGCAAAAACTTCATCTAGAATGATCTAAGTTAATCTTGTCCAATGACTGATGGTGATAAATAGAATCCACCTGTGTGTATTATCAACTCTCTGTATAAATGCACATGCTCTGTGTAGTCTCAGGGTTCTGTTGAAAGCGCAGAGAGCATCATGAAGACCAAGGAACACACCAGGCAGGTCCGTAATACTGTTGTGGAGAAGTTTAAAGCCGGATTTGGATACAAAAAGATTTCCCAAGCTTTAAACATCCCAAGGAGAGTGGCAAGAAGAAAGCCATTTCTCAAAGATATCCATAAAAAGTCTCGTCTAAAGTTTGCCACAAGCCGCCTGGGAGACACACCAAACGTCACACCAAACGTTGAGAAATGGCTTTCTTCTTGCCACACTTCCATAAAGGCCAGATTTGTGCAGTGTACGACTGATTGTTGTCCTATGGACAGACTCTCCTACCTCAGCTGTAGTTCTCTGCAGTTCATCCAGAGTGATCATGGGCCTCTTGGCTGCATCTCTGATCAGTCTTCTCCTTGTCTGAGCTGAAAGTTTAGAGGGACGGTCAGGTCTTGGTAGATTTGCAGTGGTCTGATACTCCTTCCATTTCAAAATGATCGCTTGCACAGTGCTCCTTGGGATGTTTAAAGCTTGGGAAATCTTTTTGTATCCAAATCCGGCTTTAAACTTCTCCACAACAGTATTACGGACCTGCCTGGTGTGTTCCTTGGTCTTCATGATGCTCTCTGCGCTTTCAACAGAACCCTGAGACTATCACAGAGCAGGTGCATTTATACAGAGACTTGATTACACACAGGTGGATTCTATTTATCACCATCAGTCATTTAGGACAACATTGGATCATTCACAGATCCTCGCTGAACTTCTGGAGTGGGTTTGCTGCACTGAAAGTAAAGGGGGCCGAATAATTTTGCACGCACCACTTTTCAGTTTTTTATTTGCTAAAAAAGTTTAAAATATCCAATAGATTTCGTTCCACTTCACAATTGTGTCCCACTTGTTGGTGATTCTACACAAAAAATTAAAATTTTATATCTTTATGTTTGAAGCCTGAAATGTGGCAAAAGGTTGAAAAGTTCAAGGGGGCCGAATACTTTCGCAAGGCACTGTACCTACATGTGTGGAGATTTTGGATGAGATCTGGGTAGAGTTACTGACGAACTGAAGCTTCAGACTCATCATTGACGAGCACTGTGAACTAAAATCAACCTTTTTCTACGGGAGCCCCACGAGGCCATGCATTATTATCTTTCTTGGTTTCTCGTGATTACGACTGAATTTAACTTGTGATCTCCACATACAGAAACAAAAAGGTGCTTTCTCATGAAGTCATTTTATCACGAGATAATCTCGCGCCTTCTAAATGGGACTGGTGTAGTACGTGCACGTGCACTGTCGTCTTCGCCAGCGCCATCATAAATTTAACTGCTCTTAGAAAAAAGGTCTATCTATAATTTTTTAGCTTATAGTTCTACAGGAACCTTTAATGTTTTTATGTAGGTCTATAACAAAGTACTATAACAAGCTGAACCATCCAAGGAATCCTTGAGGAACCCTTTCGAAGCATGTATATAGAGTGCATATACAGACGGGTGACAAATGAAAGGAAAACCAACATGATTGTTATCAGAAGAACGTCTGATCTTATGTTTTACATAAACATTCTTATCCTTACAGTGAAGGCTCACTCCAAATCAGTACAAAGTTCTTCTGACTGTTTATCCTATGGTGAAACATATCTATCCTAACGGGAGCGGTCACTTCTATGTTTACGCCACTTCAAGACACAGGGCACAAGGGCTCGTGGAACGATTTGATGAGGACGATAATTATGTAAAACCTATGCTATGGTTTTCACACACACAACATCTCACACCACCTGATTTTAGACCAATAAGGGCAGTGTAGTAACACACTCAAAGGAAAGTGCTATCTGCCCTCTTCCGCATATAGTACATGAGCTTACAGATGCCCAGGATTGGCTAGCATTGCTGCGTTTGACAGGCGGAGTGAGAGTATGCCATCCCTCCCACTCAGAGAGCACTGCCAGTTTTGCTCCTCAGTTCCTGACCATGGACGGCTGTGATGCGTGTGATTTGAAAATTCATATGGAAATTTCTGTTGAAAATTTGTATCAATTTAAAATAAGGTGTTCTTCAATAATAGGTTCCAACAGAGGAACATTTTCCATTAGGTTCTGATCAGTGATCAGTAAGAACTGTCAGTCCACTTGACTTCTGGACCATCACTTCCTTCTCCTCTCCACCTCTCCAAAGGGTTGAGATAAATAATTGTGGAGACTCTATGTGAGCTCTTGCCAGAGGCAGTCTGATTGAGTCTCACTCACATCTGTGTGCCCTGTTTCACTTTAGAAATCAGCATTTTTCCAGGCAATAACGTAATTACAGAGAGCTAATTGGATGTCGTTAGCCAGGGTGAGGATAGAGGAAATGGAGAGAGTAATTTTGCTCTGCTAAATGGTGGGTGCGAGAAGCACTAGACCTGTGCGGTCTGAAAATGCAACCACACATGCACACACACACACACACACACACACACACACACACATGCAAATAGACACACACACACACGCGCACGCACACACCTTAGGATTACACAGACAATTTGTCATACTGTTATTTTTTTTATCATTCTGTTCAGGTCGAAAATGACAACTTTCAGATTTGTTCTATATGTCGCTGAAAATGGCTTCCATCATGAAACCTTATGTGCTTGGCTCATTTTGTGATGTGAACAATCACATTTATTTGAATGAAATGATATCCAGGTCATTTTCACCACAGAGCAACAAGGTAATTTAAAGATTTTAAGTGGTTGCTCTTTGTTAATATGAAAGCAAAGGTTTTAATCACTGAGACATATCATTTATTTTTTGATCCATTTTCTGTAACGCAAATTCTACACAAGGTCACGGAGGAGCCTGGAGTCCAGCCCAGGGAAGGCGGGGGACACCCTGGAAGGAGTTCCAACCCATCGCAGGGCACAATTGCACACAAACTCATTCACCTATTCACACACATTATGGACAATTTAGAGATGCCAATCAGCCTACACTGCATGTCTTTGGACTCGGGGAGGAAAACGAGGTAGTACCCAAAGGAAACTCCTGAAGCACAGGGAGAACGTACAAACTCCAGGCACACAGGGCGGAGCTGGGAATCGAACCCCCATCCCTGTGAGTGCGAGGCAAACGTTTTGTGTCTACAGGATGTTTCGTGTCAAGTTATCACGCATACTGTTTATGTCACTTAGAAATTTACAACAACAACAACAAAAACATGAAGATCATACTTTGACCCTGGAGTGAACTCAAATCCACGCACAAGGGAACCTTAATTCTGTCTCCCAGCACTTTTGATTTGCGGGGGAAAAAAAGGCTACGGTACAAAGCCAGCGTATTTACTAGTTCTTCTGAGATTTAAACCACATGACAGAGACAAACATCTCAGAACAGACAAAGCAGTGTTAGACTGCCTACTGGCTCGACAACTCAAACAGGCATTTGATGGCGTAGTGGAAAACTTGGCATCTATCACTTTCGCTCATGCAGAATAAGAGATCAAAAAGACGAGACAGACGGCAGGGAGCAGAAGGAGAAATCAGAGTTTCGTGTTATATCGAGACAGTCAGAGCAGATGAGGTCATAAGTTTAAAAAAGCAGAACAAGTTCAGGAACACATTTCAGATCAGTCCAACGGCGACACGTTTTAACTGTCTGTAAGGAAAGATGGCGTCATGCTGTAAAACAATGCAAGATCTGTGTAGTGTCAATAAAAATAGCCTGCGTTCAGGGCAGAAAATACATCAGCACCTATATAATATGATATAGCAACAGATAATCAGCGTAATATCTGTTCATGCTGTTAGTAGTGCAGCACAAACTCACACAGGCAAACTAGATACAGATGATAAGGGCTGCTCTGATGGGCGTGGTTAGTAGTTATAGCTTTTCTTATATTTATTAATTCAATCATTAACTGATATTCAGTTGATCGTTTATCCCGTTCAGGTTCACGGCAGGTCCAGAGCTTATCCCAGGAACGCTGGGAGCAAGATCGGATTAGACTTTAGTTGGGACACCAATCCATCATGGCATTGTGTAACTCGTGTAACAACATTCATATGAAATTCAACAAAACATCACTGCCTGTTAGCATTCTTATGAATTTTGCCATGAGACCTTTCGAGTCCTGTAAGTCAGCATTAGGTTAATATGTGGAATTGACGTAGTTTTATCTTTTCTACACGCCATTCATCCCGCCATTCAGATGCCATGTTTTATGTTTTCATTTCCTGGTGTTCATTTTTGATTGTTAAGAGCTGTCTGATTAGGTTTTTGTCACGTCTATCATCTGTCCAATCCATATCTGGAATTGAGTTTTTGTTCCTCATATTAAATAAGCATTCAAATCCTGACTTCTCAATCTTTTCACATTGTCCATTGTTAAAAAGGTGCAGGCAATATGGATAAACGATGACATCACTAGAGATGTCCATCCATCCATTTTCCATAGCATTTATCCTACACAAAGAGCATAAGGCAGGACACTGCATGGCACAATTGTTCATACACACACAGGCACTACAAACAATTTGGAAATACCAATCAGCCTACAACGCATGTCTTTTGGACTGGGAGAAGAAACCAGAGTACCCAGAGAAATGCATGGGGAGAACATGCAAGCTCCACCCACACAGGGTAGAGGGAGGATTCGAACCCCCCAACCCTGGAGGTGATTGGCAAATGTGCTAACGTAGTGGTGGCAGTTAAGGCTCTGGGTTACTGATCAAAAGGTCAGGGGTTCAAGCCCCAGCACTGGGGCTTGAGCAAAGGTTTTGCAAAGGTTACTGATCAAAAGGTCAGGGGTTCAAGCCCCAGCACTGGGGCTTGAGCAAGGGCCTTAACCCTCTCTCCACCAGGGGCGCCTTATCATGGCTGACCCTGCACTCTGACCTCAACTTCCTGACATGCTGGGGTGAAAAGAAAAGAATTTCACTGTGCGGTAATGTATATGCGACCAATAAAGACTCATAATCATTAACCACTAAGCCACCGTGCCCCCTGATATATGGATGTCCCAGTAACGGAATGACATCCACATATATGTCTGCCAGTCTGGCTTAAACCAGGGGTACAGAAATGCTCAGGCATGAGTGTCTACAGGTTTTACAGCACAAACCACAGCTTGAGAAGAAAAGTGCAAGTAGATAAAAATCAGCTTGAAATGTCTGTTACCAGGACGATAAATGAGCTAAATATGTTGAGGCCACAAAATCATATTACCTCATTTATCTCCCCGGGATGTTTTGTCATTCGCTTGTGCTTTCTTCACTCTAGACTGTCCACTAAACTACAACATAATACTGTTTTTTTTGTCAATTAATTGGCGAGTTGTTACGGGTTGTATCATGTCACCTCATCACTGGGAGCTTGTTAGACGATAAGTGTGAAAAGAAAGCTGCATGAGACTCACTGAGCACACATAGCTGTCCTGATGTAACCGTTTTATCACAGAGGAGACTTCAAAATATTTTATAAACCAGAAACTAACTAATACAAGCCTGTTCCTCTGCTCTGAATGAAATAAAAGTCAATCATTGAGACATTCATGAACGATACAGTCTATAAATTCTGCTCAGTCTGTTTATTTCTGCTTAATTGTTCAGTTCATGTTTTTTCCTGTCTGTATTTTTTCATACATAAGAACTGAGATACATAAGACGACATGCAGCTGGAATCCAAGCAAAAGCACCAACACACACATTCAGGCTGTCTAAAGTTACGTTTAATGATTAATGATTCACACAGAAAGATGCCTTGTCAGATTTCATTAACCAGTTTACTGGTGAAGACGAGTGCTGATGTGGAATATCTCAGAGGTCTGAGACTGAACACACACTCACACACACACACAGAATTTCTCAAAATTGATCAGACAAGCCATTAAAGTTTTTATTTTATTATTATTATTATTATTATTATTATTATTATTATTATTATTATTATTATTTATAAATCAAGGTTCCCCATTCATATGTGCTTTTGTCTTCGTTTTTGACTTCCTCAGATGACATCAGATGCCATATGACATCATTCTCTCACACATTTGATTTGATTGGATTAGACAGGGCATGGAAGACCTCACTTGTATTCTGGCTGCTCCCTTATCCATTATTTCGCAGTCTTCTTTTCTGTCATGCCTGTTTCTTTCATCCTTCTCTAATGGGATTAGACCATAGCGCTCTCTCTCTTGCTCTCTCTCTCTCTCTCTCTCTCTGACACACACACACACACACACACACACACACTGCGACTTGTCAGAAAACATGACGAGCTAAAAAGAGGAATACACGGGTGTAAAGTTAGCAAATATTCCCAATATTCACTTCCTATTTTCATCCTTCACTTGTAGATGACTTTTTTTTTCTTTTTTAAAGCCGTGCATGTCTTTGGCAGATCTGACAAATGCTCCCATCACAATCATCCTCACCATTAACAACGACATTCAGTGAGTCGGTTGCTGTCTACTACAGCCTATAGTCAACCTCCAACATTAAACAGACACGGGCCGTTGTGTTCTGCAGCTATTCTAGACGTACAGGAGAACAGAACGCAGAAAGCCAAAAAGCCAGAGAGACATAGCGACAGACTGAGTGAGAGAGAGTTTGATGCTAACAGATGCTTGCACCACCTGGGGCAGGCATTTAATGACTAGAAATTGCAGAATCTACTTATGCTGAAACGTTCAGATTCTGCATGCTAAATAACGAGCTTGAAATAAATGACAGTGAATCTTGAGATCCCGGATACGTAAATACAAAAATCTGCTTGTCGGACTGAAGGAGTTAGATAAGTGGACTGTCTCCCACGGAGGCCACAAAGAGCACGCTAGCTGTTTGCAGATTTTAAATGAGTGGAAGATGGAACGGCTCCCCACGGCCCGTTGCGGCATGCGTGTATCAGGAAATGCGTGTTTCAAACAAGGTCAGCTTCTTCCTCTCCTATCAGCATGGTCTCCTCTTTAACATCCAACACTAATGGAGATGCATTCAGTGATCTGCATGCAGGAGCTAATCTGACAGCCATGCAAACCTTATCTTGATTTATTGCACAAGACAACTCAATCATAACATAAGTGAAATGTGTAATTGGACTAAATCAATAGCACCAGATGTACTAGTAGTGCTGATAATATTGCGATGCATTTAGACACGGTCTGATTATAATTAGAAAAAGCCGACTCATATGAAACGTCACGAATGTCTCTATGATTAGTCGGTAATTTAAAAAATATCTCTCTTTCCCTCTCTCTCTCTCTCTCTCTCTCTCTCTCTCTCTCTCTCTCTCTATATATATATATATATATATATATATATATAAAGATAGGACGTTTTTATTTTAAATCAGAGTATAAACTAATGAATGAAATATACTCATTAATGAAAATGCAAAACTCGTGAACTATAATTCTTTTAAACGTAAGCTAAGACAGCAGTATTTTGAATTGAGTACACCACACTACTTCTACACAGCTACAGTATAAGGCTATTGACATCTTTACAAATGAATCTCATATAACTGGACCACCCATTTAATGCAGAGAATCAAATCAACTCTTGGCGACCCTTGTAGACTGGCAACACTAGAGACCCTAGAGCACGTTATTATCTAGCAAAGGTATGTAGTGACTCGATCATTGTTGGGATTTTAAACACCTCGGTATCAATGCTGGTTGGGGAACCGGTCTAAAACCCAAACCTATCCAGCGAACAGTGATGAGGACCAGAGGACGATCAACACAGCTATATTCTCTCTCTATAGTCTGAGAGGATGATCATTAAGGTGGTCTGTGAGTGCACAATGTGTACAAACACTTGTATCATTGCCACACACTAACATGTCAGTGTCAGTGCTGTACTGAGAATGATCCACAACCATAAGAAATGGTTAGATATGGTCTTATGGGATTAAGGGTAGGGCGCACGGTGGCTTAGTGTGCATGTTCTCCCCGTGCTGCGAGGGTTTCCTCCGGGTACTCTGGTTTCCTCCCCCAGTCCAAAGACATGCATGGTAGGTTGATTGGCGTGTCTAAATTGTCCATAGTGTATGAATGGGTGTGTGAGTGTGTATGTGATCGTGCCCCCGATGGACTAGCACCCTGGTCCACGGTGTATCCCGTCTTGTGCCCCATGCTCCCTGGGATAGGCTCCAGGTTCCCCATGACCCTGAAGAAGGAATAAGCGGTTAAAGATGGATGGATGGATGGGATTAAGGGTAGAGAAATTGTGCTACCCAGGGAAGGAGGAAGGTGAACCTGATAAAATGGACAATGGGTATATCTGAAAATGAGGTGTTACGTGTTTTATGTGTGGTGGGTACGGTGGCTTAGTGGTTAGCACTCGCACCTCCGGGGTTGTTGGTTCGATTCCTGCCTCCACCCTGTGTGCATGGAACTTGCATGTTCTCTCCATGTGAGTCACACCTCTGGGTTGGGGGTTTGATTCCCACCTCCGAACTGCGTGTGGACCTTGCATGTTCTCCCTGTGCTTTAGGGGTTTCTTCTCGGTACTCAGGTTTCTTCCCGCTCCTACAGTCCAAAGACATGTGTTGTAGACTGATTGACGTCTCTACATTGTCTGAAATGTGTGATTGAGTGTGCGCGATTGTGTCCTGCAAATGGGATGGGTCAGCTGGGATAGGCTCCAGGCTCCCCATGACCCTGTGTAGGATAAGAGTGTATGGATAGATGGATGGATGTTTTATGTGTGATGTATATTGTTATTATATTCATGTATATACCGTGAATGAAAACATACCCACTTTGTTAAATGGTTAAAACGACGTACAGGATAGTCACATTGCATTTTCTTCCAGCAGTTCTCTTACCCAATGGCCTTCTTTGATGCAAATGTGCAAACACATGCTTACTGACCAAATGGAGTGTGCTGATGTTCTGGAACATTCTGAGGCTGGCAAGGACAACTAATCGTTGCAGCCTTAAAGTCCTCTTTTGCGATCATCCATCAGTGCTGAGACAGCCAAACTGATCAATAGTGTTTATCTCCACCCAGCCAACAATAAATGAGCAAAGAGAGAAAGGGGTGCGCTGTGTGTTGGTCATTTCATTGAGATGTGACGGCCAAGCGCGTCGCTTCGACTGCATACAATGACACATCGTGATATCACACACCTCTGTGTGTGAACACTGACTAACACAAAACCATTAAAAGCTGTAAGACTTGCATAGGATATTTGCTTCTGTTGATCAATCTCTTTATTTTGACTTTGGACTCTCTCTCTCTCTCTCTCTCGCAAAGCACTTTAAGACCTGGGGGGCTTGTGGCTTGTAAAGAGATCGCTTTTGTAAGTGCTTTTCCAACAAAGCGGACATTTTGTTGCAGCTTGGAGCAACACAGGTATGGACAGAAGTATGTGGGTGTTTATATGGCTCATCAATCTGCGCATTGAGACTTTTACTCATAATGTTCACAAAACTCATTCTTCACCATGTTGTATGTTCAAAACAATCATTACTGTTCACCTTTCCTCTGTATGATCATACTCAGCTTCATCTGGAAATCTCAGCATCTGGTGTCACCCAGAGCAGGACTGATTCACATCTCCAGATGTTTTTCCTTGTGCTGTCTCGTTGGCGTTTCCTTGTCATTTCTGACTCTGACTCACTCATTTGAAGTCGAGACTTGGATTTCTTTAAAGCTGCTTTGTGGCAAAGGGCTCTATTTTTCTACAAGTATAAATGAACAGTATAATGCTGGTGTATTGTAACTTTAATAACGTATAAATAAGCCATTTTGACCTCATTCTCATTCAGATGCTGTTTTCATGCTATTTTGAAATTCAAAATCGTCTAGTCTTGTGGCGTTTTCAGTTTGCCTACCGGTACTCGTCTAAAAGTGTGCTTTTAATTACCTCTTAGTGTGGAATGAAAGGCTTGAAGGTATTTTCTTACATGTACATGTAAAAATGTGTAAGCTTGATGGTTATCTTTAAGTGAAACCGAGTCATATACAGTATTATTATGGTAGTCACATAAAAAAAAGAAAGAATAGAAAATAACGAATATACTGTAGAGCTATACAATTAAAATGTGAATATTACATTCGCGTAGCTCTTTATATCATTTCATTTCTAGAGCATTATGGGTCAGACAAAGCCAACATAGGCGACGAAAAACTCCAGAGAGAGTCGAAAAACAGACCCGGAACCAACAGGTACTGAGATTTCAAAAAATTGTATTCCGTGGGATTGAGTTTAATTATATGTATTAGAATCAAAGAGAGAATCATGAACTGAACACATCTCCTTCTTGATAAAATGGCCATCTGAGCTCACTTCTGAGAGTATGAGAATCTGTGCTACACTTATACACTTATACAACACAATACATAAAGTACTGCATATTTTCAACAGCCATTAGAAGCTGACTTTGGACATATAAGTGTGTACGATGCTAAGATTAGGGAATCAGAGCCAAAGCACACAACTGTAAGATCTCATCAACTTCTTTTGGCTCTCTTAGTGAGAAGTAAATCGAAAAATTGGAAAGCAGATAAAACGTCTTTCACTTGTCCATCTTAAATACAGCACAGAATTGCAGTTATCCGTAATTTAAACTATTTTGCTAAGGCTTGAACTCTCCTACTACATTATCCTCCAGAATCTCAGAAAGTCAATATACCATACACTCCAAAGCAAGTGCTGCATTTTAATTAGGTTCTTATCTCGAAAATTAAATATAAGCGATTATCTTGAGACCTGGAAGTTTTTGTAAATCATACAGGAAACAAGGGGCGGCGCTAAATGATCTTAATTGATTGTACAAGAGAGGACTGTGCTCTAGGTTGGTAGACTAGTGTACAGTATGTGGAAAAAGAAAAATGAATGATAACGTTGGAAGTCATGGCTTAAACTTGTAGTTGTTCTTATGAGTAAATTGGTTGGAAATTCAAGAATATCACTCGTATTTTTCCTGAAAATCTGGCTGACGATACGTCATAGTCAGAGCGTTTGAAGGAGATCCTTTTCTGGTCTTTCAGTCAGCTAGAAAACGCAAGCTGATGTGTACTGGACTGATAAGCTGGATGAGCTCAGAAAATGCGAGCAAATGAATCTTGAGGCTAGCTTTAAGCGAACGTGACAGATTTCATCTAATTTAGGCACCAATTAAAGGTGTGGGTGACAGCACCACGTCCCGTAATATCTGTGGATGATTCGTGATTCTTAGGAGACTCGACACATTATACGATTTCAAATGGAACGGAAATTCGAAAACGATTGCCAGTCGGCACATTCGATAAATTCTCCTCTTATTATTGAATCTGTACGGTGCAAAAATGAGATCCAGGAAAGAATAATGGCAGATGAAAGTCATGTTCTCTACGCTTGACAATCCTTGAAGATGCAACTCTACTCTACCCCAACTGCAAGCAATTCATGACGAATAGTGAATAAATGCATTTTTCTCCGGTTTAAATTGGAGTCAGCTCATGGAAACAGCTTAAGAAGTAATAGTGTATATATACATATGCCATATATATGCCATCACTAACTAGGCTTTTATTGCGCACTATTTCTTTAGGGGACCTTACAATTAAACTACCATGACAGCAAGCCACAGCTTTCCCAATGACTTAGAATGAAATGAGTCGGGGAAATTACAGAAAAAAAGACGTGGTTAATATTTAAAAAGGTAGTGCTGTGAGCATAGGATATTATAATATGAACCAGCGTTACATATTTCTGTATGTTTTCATGAAATCCATTCGCAAACAATTATGCTGGCTGGAAGCGATTTGATCTGATAATGGGATAAGAAAGTGTAATATTTAATATGCACAAACAAGATAATTAATCCCATAAGGACAAATGGGATGATTAATAAGCTCAATTTTGGGCCAGTTGTATGCAGAAGATGGCTGCCTAGAGCACGTTTGTGATTCCTGTATCCTGCATAATTTTTTTTTTTAAATATTGTATTTAAAAGAGATACTTGGGAAACCTCAATCTGTGAACTCCACACTATTCTACAGAAAAATCAAGGTTAATAATAAATAAACACTTTAAATGGGTGTTCTGCCAATCAGTCCAAATTGGAGTCTGTTTATGAAAAGGGCACATGCAGGATAAACACGAGTAATGGCTGCGCTTATGCATGCAGTCTCTTAACTAGGCTTTTAGTGGGCACTATTTCTCTAGGGGACTTTGCAGTAGCCAAATTAGTGTATCTTACAATAAAACAGTACTGACACTAAGCCAAAGCTCTTGCAATGACTCAGAAGAAAAGAAAAAAAAAAAAAGATGCTAAAAATTTAGACATGCCTTTTATAATATGAACTAATGTATTATATATTTTCTTGTCTTGTTACTGAAACTTATACACTGGAAAATGAGCCCATCCAGTAAGCAACCAACCGTCCAAACAAACAAATAAATACACGCCAGCTGGAAGCCATTTTATCTGATAATGGGATGAGTGAGTTTCATATCTAGAAACAAGATAATTAATCCCATAAGAGTGTAAATGAGGAGATTTATCACCTAGTTTGGGGACATTTCTCAGTGTTTTTGCAGTGCAGAAATGAAAAGATGAGTGGGAGAATAAAGTTGGTTTGTTAGGTGAATATCCAAGCAGGTGCATTAGTAAAACTGAAAAAATCCACAAGATGTTAAGGTTTGCGATCTAACACATATTGCCAAGGTTTCTGACCAATCGAACGATGCCACGGTTTCAAATCTTATTTCATGACAGAACGTCTTATTTAACAAAATGACACATATAGCATGAGTCTATCTGTTAGTGAGGTCAGCGTGGAATCATATTTCTTGAACCGTGAACCTATTCACAGTATTTCACACAGAACACAATGAGATGTTTGTTGTTTCCAGTGGACTGCCATCTCCACAGTTATGTGGAATTATCCAAAAAGGTGCCTGAGGGTGTTTTTGTGTAATAGTTGGCTTTCAGCACAAAGAGAAATGGCACTCAGTGATGACGCAGGACATGGATGCAGTCTGGTAAAGCTGCAAAAGCTACTCACATGCTCACAATCACAGATGGATGGAAGATACAAAGTATGTAATAAAGCAAATTTATTCGAATCCAGAAAGCATGCATGTATTTGGGGCTCAAATTTGGGAAGGCGAAGCCCTCCACCGTTCCAACACCAATGACCATGAATCAGTGCTGAATGACGACCTCCAGAAGGAGGCTATGGTGTGTGTGTGTGCTCTTGACTGAAGCTCAGCTCTTAGTCAACACAGGCCCCACAATCCAAGTAATCCACAGCAAAACAAACAGAGCTTGGACGGCTCCACACACGCACAAGGGACACTACAGGATTTTCACCAAATAATAAATCCACATGTTTGTTCAACTTGTTCCAGTGCAATGGATGTAGGATCAAGAGCACAGTCTGGTGTGGCTTAGTGTCTCAGACTACTGATGATGCAGCAGCCATTAAACAAAGTCTGCCCACGCAGCTCATGAAGGTCAGCAACTCCACCACGTAACACACTCCTCTGGAGTCCCGAGTGACTAGAAAACAACTTTAATCTCAAGTTGGTCATTTTGACTTTGGAGATATGTTGCAAAGTCAGTATGTGTTTTATTTGAGAATCTATGCATCTCCCACTGTTTCCTCAAATCAAATAAACTATCTCAGATTCTCTTAGAGCTTGTAATAAAGAGACACAGGCAGACAAATGCAAATCATAAGAAAATAGCGTGGTCAGAAACAGGCAATGGGTCAGGCGATCAACAAACAGGCATAAAAGAGGCAAGGAAAGAATCAAGAATGAGGAACAAGAAGCAAGATCGATGAACATGAATCAAAATGAGGAACAGGGTACAGATGCTTGGTATGGCGATAACACTCAATACTTCGTCCTGGTGTTCAAAACGTCTCTTATATAGCGTGGAGTGAGTGAGTGTGAGATTGGAAACAGGTGTGTGTGATTAGAATTCCGGAGAAGGTGAACGTGTTTGTGCATGCGTGTGAGTGAAGCGTAGTCCATGGCGACCATGTTTGTAGGCCGCAGTGCAGGATGGGAAATGTAGTGACTGGTTTGCTGTGATATGAAATATTCACATAACCCTGAGCAACAAGGGGCACTAATCCCTTCAATGAGTTCATCTACACAAATCTCTGAAGCTCTTCTTGTTGGAAAAATCCCCTCCTATTTGGGTATGAAAAAACTCCCACTTATCAACAACACATAATTGGCAAATCAATTCAGAGTGAGCATTGATATACTTCCTTGAGAAAGAATAAGAAAATATCTATTGAAAACATCAGTCAGATGACAAATTGCTTATTACACAGAATCAGGTCTCAATTTTTATTTAACCCTCTTACCCCTAAGTTTCCACAGTATTATGCCCCACAACCCTATATTTCCCAAAGTATTACACCATAAGTTTATCAACATTCACACTCGGATCATCTTCATCGTAATGACAGCGTAATGTTGTAATCACCTCGTGACGTCATCAACCTTCCAGGTCAAAAATAATAATTAAATAAGTAAGGAATCACAGCAGAGTAATGCCGGTATACCAGCCTTACAGGGATAACGTTTACACTGTAAAGCCGCTATATCGGCCTTACGGGGATTGGCATAGACGACCAAGCCGGTATATCGTCCTTATGGGAATAGATCAAAGACGGGCAAGCCGGTTTTTCGGCCTTACGGGGTAAGTGGGTTAAGATAAAGAAGTCAAGTTTTGCTCACATATTATCCGTGATACATAAACATTTACACCTCTTGTCAGTGAAAGAACATTATGCAAAGCATTGTTTGCTTGCTAGCTAGCTAGCTGCCTTGGATAACGTTAGCTGTTGGTGTAGGACGATATAGCCACAACTTACCTCATAATTTTAACTAGCAAATGTAGAACAATTCACATGACTCCATTTAAACGAAATGGTCCAAAGATTAAAGATCGAGGTTAGGGGCGGGGTTAATCTTTTTTTCCCTTGCTTGCAAAACCATTCTTGCTACATCGCCCTTGTTCTTTTAATATTCGTATGAATTGTCATGAGATTAGGCTCGACATTTTCTCAAGTTCACCATTGATTCGAAATGTTCACGCTGCCTGAAATGCCTGATTATACTGATATACTGATTCTGTTTTATTCTTAATGAGACTGGCAATGTCTGATTGGTT